>CABHPP010144010.1:14959-25487 GCA_902168425.1 Peromyscus attwateri
AAATAAATAAATAAATAAATAAATAAATAAATAAATAAATAAATAAATAAAAGCAAACAAACAAAATAAATAAACCAAAACAAAAAGTATAAAATCATGGATTTTAAAAGCAAGACATGGGTTTTCTCTGGATGGAGGAGGGAAGGAATGGATCAAGGTTAGGGGCCAAGACCTTAACTCTAACATTTCTACATTTTTAATCCAAAAAAAACAACCAAAAAAAAAAAAAAACCAGAGAACCTGTTATCAATGCTAATTCTAAGTGGTGTTTAGACATACACTGATTATATTGCTTAGGTATTTTTAATTTAAAAATAAAATGTTCATGATTTTTTTTCTTTATTAAGAAATTTCTTATTCAATTCCCTTCTCTGAAAAGGTAAGTACTCCCATCGCGGGGGAGAGGGGGACAACAAAGCCTGGTGCATTCAGTTGAGGCAGGTCCAAGCCCCTCCCCCTGCTTCAAGGCTGTGCAAAGTGTCCCACCATAGGTAATGGGCTCCAAAAAGCCAGTTCATGCACCAGGCATGGATCCTGATCCTACCGCCAGGGGGCCCCTTAAGAAGATCAAGCTACACAAATGTCTTGCTTATGCAGAGGGCCTAGTCCAGTCCTGTGGAGACTCCACAGCTGTTGATCTAAAGTCCATGAGTTCCCACTAGCTTGGTTTGGTTGTCTCTGTAGGTTTCAAGTACCTTCAAATTTTAACAGCTTGCAGCACAGCCAATTCTGTCCCAGCGAGCAGGTGTGTATGGAACAATAATCTTAGATATGGCTAAATTACCAAACCTATGTTTTAAGTTACCTCATTCCCTCAACAAATGTTTATTAAAGCCACCATGGACATACATTCCTGTCCGTAGGAATATGTATACTGGAAAGGAAAAATATGTGAACAAGTTGGTCAATACACGACATAGTAAGCAGTAGATCACTATTGCTGGACTAACATCAGTCAGAAGGGAAAAAATAAAGGATAGCCCCTAATGACATGACTCTTCTGATTGACTGTGCTGTCCTGACTAGTAAATGTTTTTAATCATATCCTGCAAGAAATATAATGAAACACACACACACACACACACACACACACACACACACACACACACACTTGGCAACAGGTAAGGACGAGAAGAATGTTAGATATGAGCATTAGACAGACTCCTTCAAGAGGCTTCTTAAAGAAGTGACTTGAATTAATGGTGAGAACCAGCTACAGGAAGCTGCTTAGAATGCAGAACCCCTGAACACCCATGATCTTCTCCAGAGATCATGAAAACCGAGCAGGCACCGACCTGATTGGTTCTAGGATGAAAGAACATCCTCTTTGGAGACCTGATGTTCTTGAACCACTTGGACTGAATAAGATCCCATGATGTAGTCTGGGGTGCAGGGTGTCCCCAGCTCCCACCCCCACCAAAGAGCCAGTGATAAACTGTTAGGAGGGACTTGAGAAAACAACCTAGTGAGGAGGGAACAGCACTGGAGAGGTCGAAGTCCTACGTGGTTATGCAGAGCCTTTCAGGCAGTAGGAAGAGGTTGGGTTTCATTTTGAATGAACACAGTGTTACAAGATAAAATTGAATAAGGAAAGGATGAAAGGAATCAAGTTTTTAAAGTTGCAGTCATCCCTCTAAATCCATGGGAACTAGTTCTAGGATTCCTTGTGGGTACCAGAATCTATGGATGTTTACATACACTATATGAAGTGTTGTAATGTTGCGTGTAGCTATTCACAGTTCTCTGCATATTTAAATCAGCTTTAGACTAGCTACCATGTGAATACTCTGTAGGCAGTTGCTCCACACTATTAAATATCTGTACATGTTTAGGACAAACAAGACCTTTGAAAAGGTTTTTTATTCCAACTTGGTTGATTACATATATATATATATATATATATATATATATATATATACACACACATACATACATACACACTTATATATACAACCTTCAGATGTGAAGAGCCAAATATATATAAAAATACACATTTATATATTATATCACATATCATGGTATATTACAAAATGTATGTAATTTTGTTAATAGAACAAGAGTTGAAAGGGGGAGGCCAATTAAGAGATTCTATAGAGTTCAGCTTAGAGAGCTGGTTGAGATCAGTTCCTGACACCAGGGATGGTGAAATATGGTCAGATTTACAGTATATCGTGAAGCTTTCACTAACAGGACTGGCTAGTATGTGTTATTACAGAGGAATTGAAGGGAATTTCTAGACTGTTTACTCTGAGCAATAGATAGGTGAATATAAGCTGCCATTTACAGATGTGGAACAAATGAGAGCAAAATCGATTTGGGAAGGAAAAAAAAAACCCAAGACTGCTATAATAAACCTGTTAGATTTTAAATAGTAGACATCCAAATAGAGAAACCATGTAGGCAGTCTGCTCTAGGACACCGGTTTTTATTGAGACTGTAAAACAAACAGAAGCATCAGGCCAGCTACTTTCCTCAGCACCTCACCCACAATGATATGTTGTTGCTAACTAGTCAACAACTGCTGACTTATTATTCCGGAGTGAGACAGTGTGAGTACAGTATGTACTCAGCTCTCTGTGTTTCCTAACAGCCTATTTCCATTTTTATGAACACGTTAATGGGAAAGAAAGAAAGAATAGAAACAAACACTGTTGATTGGCTCCCTTACCCCTGAATGAAGACTCTCATCACATTATATGCATTTCCAACATTCTGTGCACTCTGTTTACAGAATCCAATTTTCTGAGTTTATTTCAGATAAAAGGCTTTCTAAATAACAAAATCATAGCATTGTAACTCACAGTCCACATCACAAATATAATTTTTAAAATGGTGTTCACCATGGTTTTCTTGAATATACTACAAATAAAATTAAGAGGGAACAGAATAGTTTAAGGGAAGGACATGGGTGTCAGCATGCCCACATTTATTGCATTCCCACTCCCTAGACGGAAAAATTACTTAGCCTCATGCTTCAATTACTTTACCTGGTACACAAGGATAATGATAGGATTAAAGATTATAGGAGCAAACCATCTCAAGTGTTTAATACAAAGCAGGGCACCAATAAGTTCTTCATCAAATCAGTATCAGCTACAAGTCAAATCTGTGAAGTGTAGTACAAACTCAGTTCAAAAAGCATGCAGTAAGCTCTACTGTACATATTATACTGCATCAGCCATTTAAAAAGCACCAAGCCCTATGGTGGCTAAACACAGCATTATTGTGATCCAGATAATATTCATATTAATGGAAACACTCCCTAACATCTCATATAGGAGAATCTGCCAAAACTTTAGAATAATAATCCATCTGGCACAGTCTTTGCATACATAAACACCTTGGATTAACATATCGGCCATGAGCTCATTTTCTCTATATTATGTATATATCTTTTTCTGTGACATGTATAGCTATCAACTGTATTCTTTTCTACTCATACAGAGACTTCAAATGGTCCATAATTATCAAGCAGTTCACAACTTTTGAATTCACTCCAAAAGAATGAGGAACACTACTGTAAACTTCATGTGACCTATAGACCTCAGCTCTCCATGTCAGTCAGACAACTTTCAGTTTTACACATCCCACATTCGTGTCATCTGGCACCTATACACACACTAAAATGTCTTTCTTTGAAATACAGAATTCGTTCTCTAGGATGGTCTTCTATCTTCTCAGCTGGCTTCACATCTCTCACACTTGTTCAGTTTTTTTTCAACCTACGTATTAATTCCTCCCTCATACAAATCAACACAGAAGAACCACAGCAAAGCTGAAACACAAGATTAATTTCTAGGACATGCTTGGAAGTGTATTTGATTTCTCCATTTTATCATTTCCAAAAAGGAACAAGATCAACAGCAAAGGAACAAAAAGTTACACATGGTGGTGGAAAATCATTGGCAGACATGACCTGATGATAATGTCAGCACCTGGACCTCTCCACGGACATCGACCTTCTGGAACAAAAGGGCTCTTTCTTTGTACTGGTGCAATACCCAGCTCAACTCTTCATTTAATATTTTAGAAGTCAGCTTCAAAGTAGGTCAAAGAGTGAAAACCAATTCTTGTTTCTTTTTCAGCTCACACCTTTAATTTCCATGGAACAGATACTATGTGAATCTATCTCTTCCCAGCATGATGAGAAGAAACTGACCACCTGCCAATCTCAGTAACTTGTTTTCAAACATGATGCTTATAAAACAACTTTCAGCATTTTTTCCAAATGTAAGAAAAGGAATTCTGAAAACGTAAAAAGAAAAATGTCACTTTAAACAAAAATCTGTATTCCCATTGGTCTGGCAAATTAAAACCTAAGCAAATTTCACAACAGCTTTATAGAAAGAACATGTTATTGTTTGCAATTGTTTTCAACAACACAGATTCTAAGAGAAAATAAACTTTCTGCTTAAGGAAAATATCAACCTTGGGAAGTTTTTACATCATGAACAGAGAAGACACAGATGTGGACTCTCTGAAGGTTCTTTGCTAGCCCAGGACTGTGGAAGCCTGCCATCAAAATCCAGGGCAGAAATTCAGGGTGTTTACAGACTGAAGGGCTTGGGAAAATCCCTGGTGAGCTCTTGCCTTTAGACAAAAAGGATGCTCACTCTTGGAACTGATTAACAAAACAGAAGTTTGTGTGGAAAAGCTCACATTTACATATATATGCACACACATATATTTCTTTTTGAATTGGTGGCTTCTATAGCAAAAAAGGTAGAATTACAAGCAACAAAACTACTATAGTTAGAAATAAAGGCATGCACATGGACAAGAAACTCAGGCATCAGCCTTCACAATAAGGAAATAAATGCAGTAGATGCATGATGAATAAAATTAAGTGCCACTTGTACTCCAAAATATGTCCTTATCTCAATGTGAAATTTTAAATATTCCAACAATAGCTGAAAGAGTAGAAGGAATTGGATAATTTGACCCTCATTTTCTTGGCTAATTGTGTCTCCTCTTTTTATCTGCTAAAGCCTTGTAATAAGAGAATTTAAGAACATTTTCAAATATTTATAAAGACCTGAATATGCTGATGATATTGAATACGGTCCTTAAATAACTTTCTGATGGACAATTTAGCAACATTTGTCAAGTGTCTTCAGGTATAAGAACCAAGCCACCTAAATGCCTATGTGTGGAAGTATAAGTGAAAAAAATCCACAGAATAAAAATACTACACAAAGGTATATGTAAAAATATAATGTTGAGTTAAAATAAGGAATTATGCAATGGTATGTACAATATTTTTATAAATATTTAAACCCTTAAGCAAGTTCTGAAGACCAATATCACACATAATATGTGGTTCAGATTCAGGAAAAGAGATAGCATAGCACATGGAAAGGGTAAATCCTGTAAAATTTTCATTCTGGCTATGATATGGATAATGTATATTTACTGATCTAATATAAAATGTAGTTATCATTGTGGGTCTGTTTAAAGCTTCAGACACACAGTATACATCACATAGTTTGTATTCAGCATTTTGTTTGGAAAGAGGGCTCCTGATTTCATTCTTGACCATGTATGTGAGGTCATCACTTCTACTTCTGTGGGATCTTGAAGTCCAACAAAAGAAAGCAAAGCTCAGAGACAAGGACTTGTCTGATTCCCAAGAACCTTCTTCCTCATGACTGATATGTAGATGGGTTCTCCAGTGAGTGACCATTCCATCCTTGAGGACATAAGAAGATGGCCCTTCCACTTGATTTCTGCTCAATAACACACACTTTCTTTCAACCCTGAAGTCTTGGTATGTGGGAGACAAGTCTTTTAAGTCAAATCATACTGTTCTGATGATCACAGAAACAATAATTTCTCTAGGTAGGAAGATACACTATGGCAAAGATCTATAATAGCTATTCAAATCACATTCTAGAGACTACTTCCTTTGAGGAAAGTCTCCATGTACTGCTTGGTGTAATTCTCACCACTATCACTAGGGTCGCATGTGCTATTTATACTTCCTCACTCTGCACCCAATGGTCTGGAATAATACGGGTGAAGCATTAACATAACAAAGAGCACTTATGCATCTAGAAAATACTAACAGAGCGCTGGCCAGATGGCTCAGTGGCTCAGTGGGTAAAACCACTTGCTAAGGAAGCCTGAAGACCTTCTGTTTAGTCCTAGGGACCCATGGTGGAAGGAAAGACACAGCTCTCCAATGTTGTCCTCAGACCTCCACATGTGTGCCCATGTGTCCCCCCCACTGATAATATTATTAAAAATAATAAACAAATCCAATTTTTCTGAAAAGGAAATGCAACTACATAACAATAAATAACATGAGATTATGTTAATTTTGCGACCCTGGCCATAATTGCTGCCATCTCCTGATCATGACCTCCTCCATATCTGTAAACCATTTCCAGCTATACCAAACCAATGCAGCTTCAGCTCAACTGCAGAGTTCCTTTCTTATCCAGTTGCTACCTTAAGCCCAACAGAGATACAGTAAGGACCTAACGAGAGGTACTGATAAACTGTATTTAGCCAGTTACGAGGCAGGTGGAGTCCTTTAGACTTGATACCCTAGATAAAAAGGAGCTGTTGTGAGCTCCTCAACAAGAGGCTCCTTGATGAAGTGATAAATCAGAAAGATTGATCTCCGTGCAACTTAATCATTTCAATGTAAATTAGTCATCTCTGAGAAATAAGCCTAAATAATGAACTAATAACAAAGAAGTGTTAATAATGAAAAAAAAAAAAACAGAAGTTTTCTTAAAACTCCATTCTGTCCTAATTTAAGAGGTAAATCAGTCCAAATGAAAGATGTCACTGTTATTTAAACTCCATTCACTTATCAGATTATGACTCATGTGAAGAGAGTACATTTTTTAAGACTATTCAATTATTGTATAAGTCAACGTCACTTCCAGTTTTTGGAAAATTGATATTAATCCCTTGTCACTGCAAAAAATATAATCAAGTTTATCAAATTAATTTCTCAAAGGCCACCTGATAGCTACCAGATGGGAACCCAGGATTCTGTCAAATCAGAGCTATGAGCTAAATGTAGTCCTGAAGACTCTGCATTGCCAACTACCTGCTCCACAGGTTCCTTTGAAATCAGAAAATGTAAAAATTTCCTATTACTTTTATAAATTTCATCTGACTCTAATGAAACATGTCCTATCCACAACGCTTACAATAACTATTTTCTTCTTAATAGAAACCACACAATATGGAATCATCATTAACAGACCTGGTAAGGTCCTTGAGTAAATGCCTGTTGAGAGCACAGGAACACATTAGTAAATTTTCCCAAGAAAATCCATTTCCATTTCAAGGTCTGACATTTTATTTAGAAAAATTATGCCCTTTCTTTTAATTATTCCAGTAAACATAATGAGGGTGTCGCTAAATACACCTCAGAGGACTTGATTTTCTCCATTTTTTAGTCATACGAGTGTATTTGTAATTAAAGGCACGCTGCATTAATGATGCTGGAAGTCTCCATGGTAAACATTTAATGTCCACCTCATAACATTATGCCAAAATTACATGCACAAAAGACTTTTTAATAATCTTTGTTTTCTCATTTAGTTTTGATTGGCTCTGAAATCCGTGGCAGCACTGGAGGGCTCCTATTTCCACAGCCATCAGCACTTCTGCCCCATAAATTGTACAAATGTACATGGCGCCTTTCGTCTGGAGGCTTCTTTTCCATGCTTCTGTTTAAGTTATACAGAAAATTGGCTGCAAGCTGGAGATAATTGCAGATAATTTTTCCATTTTTAAGCCACTGGGGTGTTGCCTGGGGGGCATGACAGCTCTGTTTATCTAAACACAAAGACCAAGCCGCAGCTCTGTGTTGTCACTTGGCTTTACACACAGGATCAGATCATCCTATCTGCTCCTTATGCAAATTAAATCATTGTCACTAGATGACCTGTGTCTTCTGACAGAGGCATGCCACCTGAAGCTTGTATTATGGCTGAAAGAACAGGATCGACACAAATAGGTCACTTCCGCTGTAAAAGCAAAAGCAGTCAATTCTGTGCCTTGCACATTTCTCCCCATTAACAAAAACAGCGTTTGTTTTTAGGCACTCTCAATTTGGAAAGGAATGTATTAAATTAAAAAGAGAACAAATAATTCACACACACACACATACATATATGATATTCACGCACATATATGCTCTATATTCATCTGTAGTCTCTATTATACTATCATAGACAGACAAATTTTTCCAATAAACTACTGTTCATAAGTGTCTGTATAATTAATATATTACCATGTCAAATTACTTGACATAGAAGATTTGACATAGATAGGACATGCAGGTTAGCAAGCAGAGATCTATTATTAAATGGAATCATAAGCTGTTTTTCCCCCTTCCGATTCACTCTGCATTAAAATAAGTGCAATATTCATGGGTGGTCACGGGCATATACTGATGGAGAAAATACAGAAGGCAGCACCATGGATTTTCAGTGCAATACCCAGGAACCTCCACTTTATATTAACGACATTAACCCTGGGAATTACAGACTATTTCTATGGCTGAACGTATTCTCTGTGTTCAGAATCCCTGGAGTCATTACTAATAAGAGTGTTACGAGCCGAGGAGGCCAAGCCATTTTACAGCAAACATTTACATATAGGGGCTAAGTAGTGGTTGTGTCTATTTGGCAGCTCCTGTGATGTAATAGGCCATAACGACTCTGGAGGAGCTGGAACGGAAGCGAGTGTCAGGGAGCGGAGGACCCATAAGTCCCAGCATAAGTGACTTTATGGATTCCCATTAGACTGGGCTAAGGAGCTCCTGAGCAGACCTGATATGACAGCATCCCGAGATGCTTTTACAGCCTGTGTCAAGAACTCTTACACTGAGGCACTTTACAGAAAATCTACAACTACGGAAGGGAAGTCAGTCGGGCTGTATTTGGGCCATTATCATTGTCGTGGCATATGATATGCACACTAATAGTTCCAAAGTTCACATTTAAAGGAGATTATTAAATCTGCTATGCCAATCATATGCGCATTAAGGAATACAAGTTAATGACTGATAGGTAGCTCAGAAATCTCACACCCTGCCCAGTGACATGCTTAAGTCTCCCAGCACTTCCAAGTGCCTGCATTGTATTCCAGCGCAACCTGGGTGGGGTTTCTTGTGAACAGACGTGTGTAACACAGGTGCACTTAGGGCCAGCCTAGGAATGTTCTTTTCGTTGTCTTTTCTCATGGTACCTTTACCATCATTTAGCCGCTGGCTTGATAGGAATTAACTTACTTAAGGACCTTAGACCATGTCCCTGTGAAAAGCTAGTCCGGAAGGTGGTGCAATGTGTCCCTTCCTGCTTCTATTGGCAGAAGCAGGTGTGCTGAACATGGGAATTCTTTACATGGGGGGGGGGGGGGCAGGAAAGATGCTGAGCAAGCGCTCTCTGGCCAAAAGTGAGTTCAGGGAAACAACACACACAAATCCTACCTTGAACACATCCTACAGCACTTGTGTGAGTAGAAACCGGACCTTGGCAAAGGACAGACATTAAGTACTTCACTTAGATCTGCAAATTATTAAGCAATTCCAAAAGAGGCACATTGTTCAGAGAGTCACAGAAACCAACAGATAGGTCTAGAGTGCTCTTGATGAGAAAATCTGGCCAGAATGCAGACTCTTGGAGCTTGTGTAACCTATAGCCAAACAGTAATTTCACACCACATTTGGAACGAAATTTTAAATTCGACCTTTCATAAGAAATTACTAAAGACTTCATATAAGGCCGACAAATGTCCCTGCTCTTTCACAGATTTATTGGAGTTTTAGTGATACGTTTGAAAAAACTCCACTGGAAGCCTGTGGTTTCCCAAATGCAACTTCTTTCAGAAGCACATACCTGTTACCCAGAGAGACCGACCCTCTCTTTGAAATATTTAGTCATTTAGGGCACTTTAGTCATAGTGACACCTAATAGCCAAGATCTTTTTCTCACTCTCCACAAAATCAGGTTTAGACTATAATTCAAAGCAGTCCCCAAAGGCACTTCTGAAAAATGGCAAGCCCTTAGCTTTTAGGTGAAAACACTCTTTATTGCTCAAAATTGTTTCCTGCTACAAAACCTTTTCTATAGTGCTCCGCCTGAGACAATCTTATGTTAATTTAACTCACTGGGGACTGTGAGCAGATGCTACTTTGATTAATAGTTTCACTATCCTGAAAATGCCAGGCCAAGTTCAAGATAATAAAGTCAGGTAATATACTATTAAAATCTGCCACATGGTTATATCTGTTATGTGGATTAAAATGGGGTCACGGTTCTTATATCAAATAAAGACTGTCTATAATAATAAAAACCAACAACATAAACCAAATGGACATACTGTCTTGATTCCTTACCACTTTAACTGACACTATATTAATACCTATCTCTTTAATAACACTTTACAGGTGTATTGTCTGCTATGATTTTAGTTGGAAATGCAACATGTTCCTCCAATACTACCTTTCTCCTAGTAGATGTTCCACCTGGAATAGTTCTTAAATACACCCCAAGAATAA
>CABHPP010144010.1:30487-47780 GCA_902168425.1 Peromyscus attwateri
TTTGTTACTCTGTCTTTGTGCCTAGTTTACCTCAATGACCTCATCTGGTATATTTCTACATGAAAATGTGGGCACGAAGGAAATACATGTAACTGTCATCACGTCCCGACTACAGCATTTCCAATGCAGCGGCTTCTCATTAAAGTCTACCAGACTGTAATGATGGCCATTACACAGAATTATGGACTACATCATTGATCGAAGTTAGAGAATTGACAGGGAAAAATGCAGAGGGTTGCAAGATATTTGAATACGAGGCCGTTGCAGGACTGTGCGACAGACATTCTTGACAAGAGGCAGCCAATTATAGCTTAAATTTCTGGCACCTAACCAGTTGTGATTAATAGTTTTCCATTACATTACAGACATATTATTAATGTATTAAAAATGTCAGGCTTTGGCAAGCACTAATATGGTGTGGCTCAGTTGGTCTGCAGAATTTACATTTAATGAGCTCCCATTGACACGGAAAAAGGTATTGACCACGGTGTAATGCAAATCAGAGTAGAGTCATAAGCTATTCTTCAACATAATTATATTTCCCCTTCTAACTTTTAAGTCTGTAGCACCCTCTCTCTTAGACCCTTCATATCAAAGTCTCCTTCCTTCCCACTATCATACAGGCTATCAAATAAATCCTTCTACTTCATATTAGAAGAAATTAAATCTATGAACTTTAGTGACAAAGAGGCCTTATAAGAATCAGAAATTTGTTGTAAAAGTATAATTGTGGGATTTTCAAAGAAAATAAATATTAAACAAAGAGAATATTGTTTACACCACCTCCTCCAACACTTAATGCTGCTGGTTTCCAGCTGGCTCTCCTCTGAACCAGGTTAAAAATATCAATATCTTCTTAAAAGCTAGGCCATGACTGCAAATGGCTAGACAAACTGATTAGAGGATAGGCAGCCAATGACATATTTGGGGACTTAGTATCCTAGATGCATCCCTTCCTTCCGGCACATAACTGAACTAAATGCCAACTACTGTGAATTTGTCTCAAGGGTCTGGATCATCCAGGTAAGGGCAACTTCAGAAGAGCTCTGGGCAGTTCCAGATCTGAATCTGCACTTTTCTCCACCTGGGAACTCAACAATCAAAGACTGCCATCATCTCTACCTATGAGCTGAAGTATTAAGAAATCACTACTAATCCTTTGTGTTTAAATTTTTTCCCCATTAATATGTTACAAGCCCATGGATCTCTGGCATATGAATTTGCAGAGCCAATGAAAAAATACAAAACTACATGGATTTCAGGTTGATAGGTATTATTGATCAGGGCTAAAATAGACGGCAAAATGGCTTTGCATCCATGGAACATACATTTTTTCCAGGATTCGATAACTAATTCCCTTCCACCTTGGATTAACTTTGCAGAAGGAATTTCAAAAACCCTTCTCGTCATCAGAAAAAGAAAAAAATGGCTCTGAAGATATTACACAAAACTAATAATGATTAAAAGGATAAGCCATTATAGTTCCAAAGAATTACCAGGGTCATCAACTGAGAAGAAAATATTGCCAGTAAATCTACCAACTCTCACTAGATTTTAGCATTCTTTTCATTATATAATCCCACTAGGAAGTGGGGGTGTGGTAATAGGCTAAATATTCCATAAATATGCAGCTCATCGGGACACCTGAAATAGACAGCTATTGACTCATTCTGTGCAGACATTTAGATTTTTATAAAGCTACATGTTTCTGAATGGATATGAACAGAAGGAAATTTGAAGATAATCATATTTCATTGACTGAAGCAAATAAAGGGGAAACAATATGCAAACTCCATAACCTGTCAAGACCAGCAGCTGTGAACACAGTCACAGTGAGATCACACGTTAGCATACATTTAATGCTCTTTGCACATGTCCATTTGTTGTGAAAAGAGAATCTTCTGGTTTCTTCATGAGGGGTAGAGGCTCAGGCCTTTTGGCTAACTATCTCAAAAACATAAGGAATCTAACATGTAATGTGACAATTTTGACATGTCTTACTCATACATGACTGAGTTTTATAAAGAACAATCATGGAAGTCTTAATAAAAAAACAATTATCACACATTGGTATTTCAAAGATTTCTATTTTTATCAAAAGATAAAAATGATGGAAGCCAGTACATATTTTCCAGGATGTCTGTGGAGGGGTAATACATAAAATTACTTCAGAATCAACTATGCCTAAAAGAAACCTGGCATTCAGATGTCATATGAAGGATAGAGTCTTCTTTCTAATATAGGGAAGTTCAGAAATACAACCTTCCACATACACAGCTGAAAAATTCTACACCCACTTGAAGTTGGAAACAGAACTCTAGATTCTAAAATTAAAATTACTTTCTGGAAGTATGTTGAATCGCTTACTTCCCCATAACACAACATAATTCACACATACACAGGTGTACACGTTTAAATACTAACATATACTTGTTTTCCTAAGTCGTATGAAATTTTATTCCCTTGCCAGTGACTTGGTACTTTTGTTACTCACAAACTGTCTTCAAACCCTTATTTACAATATCTCCCAGCTAAATGCACAATGGTTTAATTGCTTAAAGGTATTGTCTGATGCTTTGCAGACAAAAGACAGAAGCAAAGGCAGGTATTTGCTCCCCCTGGTAAATATATGAAGGAAACTTCAACATGCGTTAGCTGCCTCCTAAAAACAACAAAACAAAACAAAGCTAGCCCGAACCATTTGAACCCACATGCCCAACTGACAAAACTCTCAGTGGGAACACAGTTGTATGTCCAAATAAAATAGTTCCTTTTAAAATAAGTATGGAGATTCCTCTTAAATAAAACTATAGGAAATGCCAACAAATTAAAAGCCAAATACATGAAACATTGAATGCCTCCACGTTGGTACTTAGTGATGAAAGATTTCTCATGTCATGGTAACTAGAAGAAAAAAAACATCCCCCTTATATATGTAAGTGGGACAGTGTGGCATGTGAAATGTCTGATGCATTTCTTCTTTGCACCCTGGTTCCCCTTGCAATGATCCAGGTTTTAATGAAAGATTGAAAGTTTCTTATGTTTAAAAATATTCTTGGACAATTATTGAGCTGATTTCCCTCTGCCAAAGAGAAGAGTTGGTGGGTAAGGCATTCAGAAAGACAAAGTACAAAATACTTGCAGACCTCCTGGCAGGTTAGAGGTACTTTCTTCTCCAAGAGCCACACAAATCAGGAAATCCTTGCCCTTATCAGACGACGATGCAAAACTTTCTAGCAAGCTTAATCACTATGCATATTTGAACAAATGATTTTGAGGGAAACATCTTTGCTTTCTTTTTTTTTTTCTTCTGTTAAGATAGGAAAACTTTTAGTGTTTTCAGTCATAAACCGAGGCCTGATTTCCAGAGCAAAGCTGCTGCCAGATTCACCATATGTTTAGTGGAGTTCTGAGTCTTGCTCAGAATTTTCCACTCGGAAGAGTGACAGTGTTGTGCTGGGAAGTTAGTTGCTTGCTCACTCCTTTGTAAGGAAACGGGGACTAAAGAGGGGACAGCTAGAGGACCTGTAGTCTACAAACCTACACCTGGTGCAACTGTAAGAACTCTGCCTGCCACTTTTGCAAATAAAGTCGCTTTAAAATCCCCCTCCCTTCTCCCCAAGGCTTTTCCTACCAGGCCCTGCAAAATGACAGCTACTCTTAAAGAGATATGGGGGGGGGGGGGGGGGGGGGGGGGCGGAGAAGAGTCCCTGGATGAGGTTACCAAAATAAACAGCAGAGGGCGCAGTTTCTGTTTTTAAATCCAAGTTTTCTCTCCTATGAATCACTTAATTGGTTATTTTGGGCCCAATAATATTCGGTATTATTTGTATTATATATAGATATTCACAGATCCATAGCAGAGAGAAACTCCATGTCCCTAGCCGAATCCATCAACTGATAATGCGAACCCAGTAGGGGAGGAAAGGCTCTCCCCCACCAGCTTTCCAACGCTGTCTTTCCCTCCTTCCACGTTCTTCTCTCCCTAGCTGCACAATGTGTGGTAGTAACGCTTTAATCTCGCACCAATAAAGGAGATTAAAAGAGGGGACTTCAAAAGCTCTCCACAGGGCGAGCAACAAGGCAAGTTTTTATTTATTTTTTTCCCTGAGGAGAAAACTGAAAAAAGGAAAATTAAATCATAAAAAAAAAAAAAACCCGTGCGATGCGTGTGGTCAGGTTGTGTGTGTGGGAGACTGAGAGCGCGGCGCGTTGCGGGTGGGTGGATGGAGGCTCCGGATGCAACAGCCAGCGACCCGGGTGCAGGGCGCACGCCAGGGATGGAGTGTGGGTGTGAGCGGTACGGGCTCCGGAGTGCGCACAGGCTCCGCGCTGCCTCCTTAAGGCGCTTTCCAAAGTTCCTCGCCCACCCGGATCTCCCCTCCCGCCCTCGGCGGGCACCCGGGGTTGACAGAGAGAGGGATGGCAGGAGGGAAGGAACTGATGCAGAGGGGCCACCCAGAGAGGCGCGGGTCGCTGGAGGAGAAGGGAGTCAGCTAGCACTTACCCGAGCCCCCCTCTGGCCCTGTGCCGGGCGGGAGCTGAGCCGTCGGCGCGGGGCGGCGGCCCTGCCCAGCTTGGTCCCGCGTGGGGCGGCGACCGCAGCTGCGGGGACCCGCTGGCGGCGCACGGGGGTGCGGGTGGAATGGGAACGCGGCGGGTGTGGACCCGAGTCGCCACCACCGCAGCCCCGGGGTCCGTATCCCACCCTGCAAGCGCCCTGCGGGCGGAGGGGAGGAGGAGTCCACGGCCCCAGACCCCAAGGCGCCCGGCGCCTCCCGTCCCGGTTACCTTGGCCTCGCGCCCCTGGGGCAGCCTCGTCGCGCGTCGCCCCCTCTCGGAGCCGGGACCCGGACAGGGGGAATTCCTTCCCGTTGACGTCCTCTTCCAAAATGCAAAAGATCAGTGACTTTGACAGGTAGATGAGGGGGAGGGAGAGGGGTGGGCGGAGAGGAAGGGAGGATGAGAAAGGTGCCTCTCCCTCCAAAAATACAGTGGGATTAGGGACCAAATCGCCGCCTTCCAAGGTCTCGCCAGCCGTCTCCGCTCGCAGCCTCCCCGCGCCGCCGCCACCGCCACTTCTCGCCTTAAACTTTTACTGTGGGTTTTCTCTCCCTCTTCTCTATTTCTATTCCTTTCTTCTTTCTTTTCTTTTAAGCCGCAGAACGATTTTTTTTTTCCCCCGATCCCGGGGGATCAGAACCAGCGGCCGGGCGGTTCTATCCCGCTTGGCACCGCTTTCATTTTATTTCAGATGAAGATGTTGGGTCTTTTTTTTTTCTTTTTTGTCAGAAGCGACATAAATCAGGACAATTAGCCTTGGCGCCAAGAAGAGCCTCTCGAAGCAATTTTGCCCCGGTTTCCTTCGCGCATTCCTCCACTCAAGTCAGAAATGTCACTGCACATAGCGTTGATGGCTGCGAGACGCGACGCACCCAAAGTCCGTTTGATGAAATATACATGGCCCCAAGATGCTTCTGGATTGCGGTTCGCGGTTTCCCAGCCCCCGCCCGCGGCGCCCGGCCGGGACCCTGCTCCCAGCCCGCAGCCAGCTCTCGGCAAACTTAGGGGCGCGGACGAATTTGAGAGTGAGCGCCAGGGGCCGGCAAAGCGACTAGCGACGAAACAGCCCCGGGAAGCCGCAGCCCTCGGAGGGGTGGCGTGTTCTTCTCACTTAAAAAGCAGATCTTCTGCAACTGCCAGCGAGTGGAAGGATTGCAAAAACCTTATACTACCTCGAGACCTGGGCGCTCCGAGCGGTCCTAACTCCGTCCCGCTCGCTGATTGTACCGCTGCTGCTCTGGCCACCGCCGCCACAGCTGCCGCCGCCGTATAGAAACCTCGGGGTACTGGGACAACAAGACCACCCACATCCTTATCTCCCACCTTTGTTGATCCTCAGCAGCGCGGTTTCTACTGGCTCCCTCTCTTCTTCCCCTACTTCTGCCCCCTCCCCTTGCTCCTGGCTTACCTCCCTACAGGGTTCCCAAGCACACCCCTTTCTCGCTAACTGGGAGCACGGTATTTTTTTTTAACTTGCAATTAGTTTGCCTAACCAGAGCCCCCAAGCTCCTTGGTGTGAAATTCTTCCCACTTTAGAAAGTTGAAGTTCAAGTAGGAGCTCTGCATCACAGGCGTCCTTGGTTTTCCCTGATGACAGACAAAAGCCACCTGGCCCCAAGGCTTTCTTTCCTACTAATGTGTCTCAGACTCTCCTAGGAGACCCCTTAGCTTCTTGCTAATGTTACATGCAAACCAATCCGACTTATAGGAAGAGGTAGGGAGAAATTTTAATTAGAAAAAAAGAAAAGGACATTGCGATAGGGAAAACATTGATCTCACAAATGCACAATCATCTCAATGACAGTCCCCTAAACTGGACCTTTCCTATACTGTAAAGGAAACAAGCCACGTAAGAAAGCGGGCATGCAAGGGCAGGGCGGGTAAGCTGGTGTTTTGACTAACATGTAATTTGATTTGACAAGCAACCTCTCTGTGGTTCAAGGCTTTGAGGGAGAGACTGACAAGAAGGTGCTTGCTCAGGCTGGTGGGGGTAGAAGGTGCTGCCTCTTAGGGAGACTGGAGTAGGGATGTTCACTCATTGTAAAACAACAGGTTAGAAATGGGTACCTGTGAGCATCAGGTCACTAGCAACATGCTCCATAATGAAGGCAGGGCACTAAGATTGGCAGGGACGTTTTTCAGCCATGTCTGAGAATGGTGTTGACAGAGAGGGTGTGTGGTGAGAAGACTACTGACTGAATTGAGGCCTGGACGGGAAGGAGGCTGGAATTCCACACACCAGGACCTGTTTAGCACCTTGGCCTCCTCTTAACACTGGAGAAGACAGGGAATCCCCCCTATGTTCCACTCAGAGCTAGAGTCTGGAATTTCTTTTCCTGTGGCTCTTTCTTTGTTCTTTGACCCTGAAATTTCAAGAACGGAGTCTCACCCTTGGGGGATGATGCTGCTGGCAAGCCTGCAGCCATTGTTAGTTAGCTCTGCCTCCAGCCTGTCTCCTCCAGGTTCAAAGCACGTTGATGTTATAGAAAGACCGCCTACCCTTCCAGTCACCAACCAACTCTCGCTCTCTAGCCCCAGAGCCCTGTCTTTTCTTGAGGTGCCTCTGTTTGGCAGGACTGATACAACATCCACAGTGGCCTTCTCACTGGCAACTGGCCTGGACCCTGGACCACTGACAGCTATCAATCAGCCTCTCTTCTCCTCACTGCCCTTTGCAATCAGTCCAAAGAAGCCCCTTGTGAGTTCTCAGTCTTTGATGCTTTGACGTGTTTCTCCAGTAAAAAGAAGCAGATTTAGACAATAAGAGAATTTCCACCAGAGATATATTGGGGTCTTTGAAACAGCCTCCACAGCTAACCGTTCCCACGGTTCGGATACCTGTCCTCATGCCTAGGATTCTGGGTTCTGTTGAGTCTTCTGTGAGTTAGTAGACATCTTACTACTTCTTGAAGCCGACAACAGCCCCCACGTAGATCTGCTGGGGAGATGGGACCATTTCATCTCTCCCATGGAAACAGTAGGTCTTCCAGAGCTGAGTTTTCTTTCACCCGTGTGCCTGACCTCTGCAGAGACTTAAAATATCATGAACTGCACACTTTGAACTCTGGGGGGCACATTGGGCTCCTCAGGGACTGACTTTTCAGCACCTAATTCAGTTCTGGGCAGTCTGGTTTCCTCCTGTCCTCAGTGGAAGCAGAGGTGGGAGAGGTTTGGCTGTCAGCTGTGGTATTTTGTTGTGTTTCTCCCAAGCAGAACTTTGAGTGGATGTGGCAAACCCAAACTGAGCATCCATGAACTAATACATGCATGGGTTAAACTTGATTTCCTAGATATATCTTTTCATATTTGTATGTAGTGAGAGTCAATCAGAAACTTACTTCAGGTATCTCATTGACACCTTGGAAAATAGTATAGGACATACTTTACTTTGTGCCTTTAGTAAGTATACACACACACACACACACACACACACACACACACACACACACACACCTATATATTTAGCTTTCTTTGGACAGAATGGTTTTCTGTTTTGATTTAATCTTTCAACTTTACTTTTCTCTCTTCTTTTAGAGGTGAACAGTTTGATCTTTTAGCTGTCTATAGCTTCAGCTCTCTGGCTAGTTTCCATGCACTTCTCATTCTTCTTCTATTTAGATATCCATTTATTTGTAATCCTGTTAGATCTCTAACTGTTGCTCATTTTTCTAGGTTGGTAGCGTCTAGAAATCACTTTAGAGAGTTGGCAGGGTTGTCTGAATACTTGTAACTCTGGTGTGCCAAACTGCTAATGGTGGCAGATTTGCAACTTACCTGATCCAAGAAGACATGAGTCTTTTTATAACTACTATATAGTACCAGGTATAAAGTGGGTATAAGATAAAGGTTTGTTGCTGGTGTGAATAAATTTTGACCATTCTCGGATTCTAATGAAGTCTATCAGGTAATGGGAACTAACCCGCACCTATTAAATTAAGACTCAGACTTAGAAACATTCAAATCAGGTATGTCAGGGATTTGTGGTGGCTGTAAAAGAAATTCCACAGAGTTAATGGCTTATAATAATAATAATAATAATAATAATAATAATAATAATAATAACAATCATAATAAATAGATGTTTTGCACTGGTCTGGAGGACAGAAGAGATTGGAGTGCCAAAACAGTTGGGTTCTAGTTAGAGGCCTCATGTGTGTTTAGATACCTAAGTCTGAATTCTCATATGGCGAGAGGAGGGCTGGTGTGCTCTGGAGTCCCTTTAATAAATGAACTAATCTTATTAATAAGGGCTCCACTCTTGTGACCTAGTTACCTCCTCGATTCTCCACCTCCAAATAGCATCAAACCATCAAGGTGGGGATTAGAATTTAAACATATCACGTGAGAGTGGACAGAAAAACTTAGTGGGTGGCCAGGGCAATGCAAGAGCTACTTGAATAATTGTGGACTATGCTGTAAGTGCTTTCTACAGTTACTGCCTATATCCAATAAAAATATCCAGCTGGCTGTTATCAAGTCTTTTGCACTTGCCCACCTTCTCCCATGTGCTAAGGGCATGTTTGTTACAGAGCCATTAGCAGTCTCATTTTGACAGATTTTGAGGTTCCTTTACCTGGAGCTTTACATGCTTAAATCTTTTGACATTTAAACCTCAAACAAGCCCTAAACATTTGATCTGGGCTCTATCATTAGGGTATGCTGGCATTTCCCTGCTATAGTATTGTAGATGTAGAAAGCTCTGTTTTAATGATGTAAGTTTAGAAGACGGTCTCATTTAGCTTCCCTCAGGGCCGATGACAGACCAAAGGAAGAATTACATGATGTAAGACAAACTTCACATACTTACAGGGCACTGATACTGGAACACAAAGACTAAACTAATGGTGTAAGCCATTTGGTGGTAAATGATTGATGCAAGGAACACGAACCCCAGCAAGCATGCGCTTCTTATTATACGGCACTGCAAAGAAAAGTTTGGAAATAATAAACTTGTAATTTCACAAAACATAGCTTTGGGTTTCTTTTAAGAGAAAGCACACTAACTAAAAAAGATTGGTGTTAGTCAAATATTTTATCAATCATTTCTATTCTAACCTGAGGATGCCAAAAGTGTTTTTATAGTGTTCTTATTTTTGTTTACCCTTTCTCATCCATAAAAAGCCAGTAGTAATCATCCGTTAATTAATATATGACCTTAGACATTGTAATTCAACCAGTTAATTCGTTGAAACCAGGACACACTGAGACCCCACTGTCCACTTTTTATTCTTTGTTTCTTCTTTGCTCCCTCCCTAAATTCTTTCTTTCTTGTACTCATTTTTTTCCGACAGTTTATTGTTCTTCTATGTATATAAGACAAGCATGCCACCATTAGATTTGGGTTATGCTATGATCTATACAAACTAAGTAAGATCATGGTAACTGTTTCATTCTGTTTAGTTTGCCTGCCTAAGGCCATTAACCTATTTCTTAAAAAAGATGAGATCACATCATTCATTTGGTATAATGGCTGAAAACATTCACTATCAAAAGTCAGCAGCTGTGACCATTTTCTCAAATGAAATTCTCATAATATTTTCAGTTACTCTACAATAACGAACAACAGAAAAAACAGCTTTATAAAATTGAGAAGGACAGTGCACGGGTGATGGCTGAGTAACTTCCCTCATCTACTTAGGAGATCCTTCTATCAACCCCATCCTAATAGTCATTCTATTCAGTGAACCTTGGTGGCACTCACAGTCATTTCTGGGACATTCCTGGGTCCTGAAGTAAATACCAAACTCCAACACAATGCTCACAAATCACCTTGAAAGGGGAGCTGGGCAACTACCAGTGATGTGCAGTGTTAGTGTGGTTAGACTTAACTTAAAGGAAGAAACATTGCAACAGTGAAACCGAGAGACTCATTTCCTATCCAAAGTGGGATGAAAGTACACAAACCACTCTGCCTGACCAGCGATCCAGAAAAGAATGAAATGTGGCATCATGCCTTTGTGAGATGTCATGGAAATATAGAACAGAATGCAATTATGGACCAGCTCCACTTCAGCAAACCACTGCAGCGAGAGTATTCATGATACAAACTAACCCAACTGGGAATAAAGCAGGTGCAGAGGGAGAGCTGGGATCACAGGGCACCATTTGGTTTGAGGTGTACTTTATCCAGATCTGTGTCCCTTCTTTTCTTGATTTCTTCCTTCTGAGTTTAGTTTGAGGTTTACCATTCTCCAGCCAGGACTCTCGCTGCCTTTGGTGCATCTCTACTGCTCCATCCTTCAACCTGAATGCAGGCAGTGGGTGGGAGCTGGCTGCTGGCTTCTGGTGAGTAAGGCCGATTCATGCCAAGTGGCCTTTACTTCCTAGTGGGCTGCCTTCTTTTGCAATAAGGTTCCCACTGCTGAGAAAATGACTAAGTCTCTTAAATCCTGTCTCCATTTGTAGGGCAAAGGAAGGAAAGCAGAGGCATTATGAAGCCTTCTTACTTCAATAAGCCAGCATGACACCCAATTGTCAGTTCTCTGAACTCTGAAATCCCACAGAAAATAACATAATGGTCAGATTCCTATGATCTCACAGAATTTATTTCCTGTTCTCTCCCCCTATTCGTATTAGAGACTGCGGTGGAAATAAGATTACTATGACAGCCTCTTGTGTGACCTACAATATGTTTAGGAAAACAAACTTGTGAACAGACCATGGCATACTGCCACAGGAACTGAATAAGAAGCCCACGAGAAACGAAGGAGCTCCCAAGGGAAAGATATGTGATCCCTCTTGGGGATCCTGGACAAAGCTGGATCGACTGGGCGATTCATGCAGCATACCTCAAAGGATAAATAGCTACCCATTAAACACACAGAGGAATGCAAGGCTTCATTCTGACCAAGAACTAAGGAAAGTCAGGAATGTAATCTGACAGGAAGTATTTTGGGATATCCAAACAGTTTGTAATGACTGCAGCTTACAACACATAATGATAGCCTTTGTGATGAACACTGGTAGCCATTTTACCAACAAAAACCTGTAACAAGAACTGAAAGGAGGAGAGGCAAATAGCAAGGAAACAAGTTATCTTAGGCCATTTAAATCAAAGCCTATGATATGAATATGGATATCATTTTCCATTAATGACCTAAAATTGACAAATTCTTATGTCTCAACCTAACATAATTAAACACTTCCCACTCAGTTCTTAGTAATTTATATTGAGAACAGAATGACTTAAAGCCATAAATAACCTTATTTATCTTATATTTGCTTTTGGAGTAGATTGTGTGTGTGTGTGTGTTTTTTTTTTTTTTAAAGCAGGCAATATGGCTTCCTAATGAAGTTTTGTGCTTAGATTGGTATTAAAAGTAGTTGGATTTTCCTGAAAGAGCACCAGCAGCACAACAATGTGGCTGAAGAGCAGACTAGGGGCTAGAAAACTCAGGTCCCAACATAAGCACAGTGGATAATGGAGAGTTGGATAACTCATAGTCCCAGTCACAGTGAAGCCACAGGCAAAATGACCAGGCCCTGCTCACTCTCTCAGTCTGTGCATATGTGCCATTTTAAGTCAATGTGCTTCATTTCAAGTCCATCTTTAAAAACACCATTAGCTGGGCCTGGTGGTACACACTTCAAATCCCAGCACTCAGTCATGTAGATCTCTGAGATTTTGAGTCCAGCTGGCCTACATAGAGAACTCCAGACTAGCCAGGAATGCAAAGTGAGACCCTGTCTCAAAAAAAAAAATCAAGAAATGATAATTCTTAAATTTTAAAAACCTGTTTGTTGAAACAAAAGAAGAAAATGTTATAATATAGGAAATGGTGCTGAAAACAAAATAAAATTAGAAGTCATTTGTAGCGAAAGGAAGTGGTAATTGATTGATAATAACACTAACCAATGTTTGTTTAAATCAAGACAGAATTCAAAGTTCTTTTCGTCTTTTGTGGCAGCAAGTTAATTAAGCTCTTGCACAGTTTCTGACCAAAAGGTTGAGAACTGTACATACTGGCAAGGTGGATGAAAACTGAATCATCTTTTATATTTTTTCCTGCCCTGCTTCCACACTCCCACTGCCTTCTGCATTTACAAACTTCAGTTTTCTTGATAGCTGTGGAAAACGAGACTTTGGCATCACCCATTTCATCAGCCTGAAATTATATCTGCCCCTATTACCATGAAGGCTGAGTCTGCAATACAGAAAGAACGCTAGGTAGTCAGTTATGGTACAGCACCACACACACACACACACACACACACACACACACACACACACACACCTGTATTGCTGCTAGTGTCTCATAATAAGCCTTTGGTTAAGAACCGATAGGCAAAGAAAGCTGGATATTCAAGGCTCCTTAAAAATATTTCAAAGTAAGCTGTGTGGTAGTAGCACACGCCTCTGATCCCAGCACTCCAGACAAAGAGGCAGGCAGATCTCTGTGAGTTTGAGGCCAGCCTTGTCTACAGAATGAGTTCTAGGACAGCCAGAGTTACACAGAGAAACACTGTCTTGAAAAACAAAAAATAAATAAAATATTTATAAGTATAACCTTTTACTTTCAAGAGAAAAAAATAACAGTTTGACATAAGAACATGTTTAGCTTGAAATCTATAAGACAGACAGACATAGGAAGAGATAGATACATTTCAAGGATTTTTTTTCCAGAAATTATGTGATACAGGAAACATAGAACTGAACAAGGGGCTTTGAGCCCCAGTCTGTGTTATAAAACTTTCTCACTGTGTGAATTTACATGTCATTTCACTTCTTTACTTTCTCAATGACAAAACTAGGAGTTGAATTTGATTAATCAAAGGCAGTCCATAGGTTTCCTGCATCAGGAGGACCTTAGTAGTCTGTTAGAATGCAGATTGCTGGGCCCATCGCACACCAGCTGAGTCAGCATCAATCTGAACGACTCCTATTTAATCACAATAAAATTTGGACATCACAAGCTTAAACTATGCTTCACATTTTTATATTTTTAGTCTAGTTTTGAGTTTGAGATTAATTTAAATGAAAGCTAAGATAGAAAGAAATCTAGCCTTCACATTCTTGGATAATGGATAGAATCTCTGATTGTTGAAAAGTTGTATACAAATTTCTATATATTAGAATTAGGTTGGATATAAGTTTGATTCCCTGAAAGATTAGATGGAATAAAGGCCAAAGACTTTGAGATCATATTTTTTAACACAGAGAGAAATCAGGCATTTGCCACATAATACAGTTAATTTGTAACCCTGCTCGCTGAGGCCCAGTTTCTAGAATATATCTATTAGCTATAAGCTGCCATAATCTTCTCCTAGAAATTTATTCCTAGACTAGTAAATACCAACTCCCTGAAATCTACCTAAGTTCCAGTCAGGAGATGCTGAAAGCTTTTTGAACAGTTCATTCTGGTTGAGTTTTTCAAAACCAGTCAGTGATTATAGACCTCCTTTACTAGCATTAAATAAAACTCGTATGTAAAATGCCCTTGAAAATTACCGCTGCCAGACTTCCAGCCTCAGGTCTGAGCCTCAGAAACACTGCAGAATAAAAAGTCAGTAAACTATGAATGTGTATATTTAATATATTATGTGTACATTTATGAATACAATACTCAGGCAAGTGTCCAAGTCCAGAGGTCAAGCACTGGGTATGAGACTTTGCCAAGGTACAGCTGGCTTAACCTTTGTCAGCTCCATTTTCTCAGCTGCAAACCAGAAATAATGGGAATAAAGTGGAGCCGCCTGTGGGACCGTCATGAGGATTAAATGTGATATTTGGTATTAAAAAAAAAAAAAAGATGCTTCGCAATTATTTGCTATGGTTTATTTGACACATTATGCTACCAAACTTTCCATTAATGCTGACATTAATCTTGACATTTATTAATTTTCTTAACAAACATTTTAGGTCATCTATTGTGCAAACACTGTATCAATTACTCTGAAAAATAGATTCAGTGCTATCAGAAACAGTTTTTGTACTAAAGAACTCACATTTTTCTTGAGGACTCTATAAATCCTCAATACATAGTGTAACGGTGAAGTTCACCAAACAGAAACACCATTCCTGTTCTGAGATAGGGATTCCTTCCCTGAAGCAAGTGGGACAAGGGGTTAGCTGTTCTAGGGCTGAAAGACAAATCATGGAGGGAGTTTAGCAGGAAACGGCAAATTCAGAGGAGCTGGTGATGGGAAGCCATTCTCAGGAGACTGTAGGCGAACTTCAGAGTGGTTGTAATTAAAAACTATGTTAGAGCATGCATGGCATATGTTTGAAAAAAGTACACAAACACATAGATTCATGCTCCTTGAATTCCCAGTGAAGAGTTTGAAATGTTTGAAAGGAGATAATACAGGTCAAATAAAGTTCCAAGTGAAATTCCCATTATTCTTGTTAGAGCTGAGGACAGGGGCCTGAGAAAGGCTGAGCCGGTGAAGTACTGGTATACCTCTGTAAAACCTTGGGCCAAGAACTTGAATTCTGGTCCTTGAGACCTTCTGGTACACTGGATCACATTTCACAATAGTTTTGAATTAAGCACATGGAAATATATTTATAAGTGTGCAATAAAATTAATTATCACAAGTCACATGATACATTTTATAAATTTATTTGAATTAATATTCAAAAAGAATCAAAGTAAAGAAATATTAGATGCAAGGACACTAAGATGATGCTGAGATTTTTCACAAAATTTGTTACAGAAAAAATATTTTTAAGCTAAATATTCTTTTTGAATTAGATGATAATAAAAATAGTCTCACAGAAGCCCTTATATTTTCACTTTCATTGAACTGTTCGAGATGCACAAAGTTGTCATCAATTTAATGAAATGTGAATTGAATGCATCATATGTGAGCTATTTTAGGACCTTGAAACTTACTGATGCATTCAGCTAAGGCAGCTCATACTCCAGTTGGGAAGCAAAGGGTGGAAACAACAAACCTAATAAGTAAGTGATCTATTACATTTCCAAAAGAAATAAATATGTAAGTGAAAAAAAAGCAGGATAGGATATGAGGGATTTGGAGTGATGTATTTAGGGTGGGTCGCAAAGTGAAATGAGGCTTCAGTGTAGACATCTCAAGAGGGAGGCACCGGGCAAAGCCTTAAGGCAGAAAAAGAGCTGGGGCCACGGAGGGAGAAAGAGTGAATGCTCTAGACTGAGGAAAGAAAGAACACAAACTCCCACCTAGGACTCACTGGTGGCATGGCACAAGAAACCAGTGTGGACAGAGATTAAGGAATGTGTATTGAAATTTGTTGAAAATTTATAGAAAATCACTTTTTTTTTTTTTTTTTGGTTTTTCGAGACAGGGTTTCTCTGTGTAGCTTTGCGCCTTTCCTGGAGCTCACTTGGTAGCCCAGGCTGGCCTCGAACTCACATAGATCCGCCTGGCTCTGCCTCCCGAGTGCTGGGATTAAAGGCGTGCGCCACCAACGCCCGGCTTAGAAAATCACTTTTTAGATTCATGTTTTTATAATTCTTAAGACATAATCAAACTTGGGCCTTGTGTACATGCTATACAGCCATTCAGAGGGCAGGTTTAAGGCTTTAGGGGAAAAGTATATATTTCCAGAAGACTCAAAAACATGTACACACACACACACACACACACACACACACACACACACACACACACACAAGCAGAGGTAAGTCCAAAGCATGGAGAATACTGTGTTTAGTGTTTTACTCATGATGTTGGCTTATATTACTGAGTTTATTAGGATCATTAATTTTGGGGGCTGGAAAGATGGCTCTTCCTGAGCACCTAGATTCAATTCCCAGCACCCACATGGCAACGGTCTGTAACTCCAGTTCCAGATGATCTGATACTTTCAAACAAACACACATGAATGTAAAACAGCAATGCACATAAAATATAAATAAATAAATCACTAAACATATAAAATTTTTGAAAACATCACTATTTTATCTGGAGATCTCATTTTCTTATTTTTCTGTTTTTTTTCTCTTTTTAGTTTTTTAATTTGTCCCACCATCATTAGCTATAATGGATTTTTTTAGTCACTTATAAAATATATATAAAATATAACTCCTCCCAAAAAAGGAGGAGGGATGAGGTTGAATTGGGAATAAAGCTTAAAATATACAGTATCGTGTTCATGTACCACCAACTTTCCCCAGTGGAATTAAAAAAAAAAAGAGTGATCATGTGAGATAATTGATAACCTCTATTAGACAGAAAAAAAAATCCTAGGTCTTTGAAGATAATACAGCTAAGCACAGAGGCTCATCCCTGAAGTCTCAGTGCTTAGGTGAGAAGATTGAGAGTTCGAGGCTGACCTGGGCTTATAGTGAGGTCCTGTCTAAAGCAAGCAAGTTTAATTCTCACTTTGATATGACTGTAAGCAAACTTTTCCTGGACTCCTTCAAAAGTAAATATGGCAAGGTGAATCAACTTTTTTTTTACAACATTCTTGCAATAGACACGAATATAAGAAAAACTGTTTCGTGGGGAAGACAGTTCAATTTATAACTTACCTTGAGTGCCTTGAGCATGTCTGGGAAAGGCATGGTGTGCACATGAAGTGTCTGTATGAGCAAAAAGAACCACATTTTTTTTATTTACAGTATCATAGAAGTATACACTTACAAGTTTAATAAATTACAACTCTGCTCCTTGTTCCACAATTAGGGAAAAGTCCAAACCGAAGCAACTTGGGTGTGATTTCTCATTTTATTATTTGTCTTTACGAGAATACCTGAGAAGAAATCTACGGTTTGGAGCCCAGAAACTTCTGAGCTTCTGAGCT
>CABHPP010144011.1:17947-42686 GCA_902168425.1 Peromyscus attwateri
GTGTATTGTGTGTATTGCATGTATGTGTGTGTGCACGTGTGCATGCTTGTGTGTGTGTGTGTGTGTGTGTGTGTGTGTGTGTGTGTGTAGGCAGGCAGCTGGAGGGGAAGACCTGAGGCCTGGCAGGTGTTACTTCATTAGCTGACTGAGCAGAAGCCCTGATCTCGCTGCCAGATTGCTAGAAGAGCAGCCTGGGGTATGAACACCCGCTCTGGCCCTGCCCCTCCTGCTTGGTTAATTTCATTTTAAAATGTGCTTCCCATCTGCAGGTACTTGCTTTCACGGCTCACAGAGTTGTCAAATCACACCAGATACAAGGGATTTTAACTCTGTGTGGGTGTGGAGACAACTCTTGGGATCCTGCTGCCTCCCCACACCTTCTCTGAGATGTGCGCTGACGACTTTTACTCATTCACACACAGGTAGCTGAACTACAGGACTAATTGCTGGTTAGCTGCAGGTAGCAGATGCAGAGTGTCACCGCTGACTGACACTTGTGTGGTGTTCGATGATGTTCCAGGACTTACCTATTTTCTAGTTGGCATTAGCACATTCGTGGATGTTTTATTCTTTCTCTACCTTAACTAACTATAGAAAAAGTGGACTGGGGTCAGTCATTCACTCCTTAGTCAGGAGGTGTGGAAGTCAAAGCTGGCCCATGTGTTCTGCCAACCCCTTAGTTTCAGAGGAGGGAGTTTGGGAATCACAGGGGCCCAGTGTACTACTATGTAGTCTGGGAGAGCATTAGCTAGCAGGGCTCTCTGGGAGACCCTAACCCTAGTTGGCCAAACGCTGGAGAACTGGGGAGAGCGGGCTGAGCCAGCAATTCTGAGTTCCAGATTGGACTTTTAGAATACAGCCATTTTGCATCCCAGTTTTATCTAAGGGCTCTGCATGGTCACTGAGGCATCCAGGTACTTGGAGAAAGTCTCTGACTTTGGGGAACCTCCCTGTTCCCCAAACTTCCCTCTGTATTCTAGAGCTGGGCCATCTTGGTAGGCAGCTTTTCCTGGGCTGACTGCAAGGTCCCTGAAGGCTTGGGGTAGGTAGACATGGGGTTCAGGGGATCAGCGAGAACAGCTGGCCTGTGGTTCCCAAGACGCACCTTATTACAGGGGCGATGACCTGTGGTGAGATGTGTCTCAGGAGATTCTCTCAGTAGAAGGGTTGAGAGATAGAGAAGGAATTCGGGCCAGAAGCCCTAATCAACTGACTTCGCATAGACCCAGAATCCAGGATGGCCCTGCAGGAGAGGTGACGCTGGGGCCTGACTGCGGTCCCCAGCCTCCCTCCCCGGCTGAATCAGGTGGGTTTGTGGAAGCCATTGCTGCCCAGATACTCTGTGTGAGCTGCCCACCTCTTGGCAGGGAAATGGCTGGCTTCCCAAACTGAAAACAGTCAGATGGCATCTGTTGAATGTCCTGTGCCTGGCCACATGCTGAGTCTTTTACGGTGCACTATCTCACTAAACTCACACCACCCAGGAGGAGAGCTGGGCAGGGATTCAGGGGTTTCATCACTCCATGTGTAGATCATCATCTTCCAGAAAAAAAGACATTGTTCAACTTGTCCCCCCGAAAGTAACATTTTAAATAAAAACAAATAGTCTTCCCTTTTGATGAATCCAGATATGTCTTTGATAGGAATGTGCTAGAAAACAGAGAAATGAAAATAGAAAGGTGCATGTCTCTGTTCTAATCAGAGGTGTGGGTGGGTAAAGCCTGGCATCCGTGTCTTCAAGCTGTTTTGAGTACTGACGCGTACACTTTGCAAACTGTCCCCTTTCTGTTAGTGCCTGTGACATTCTGGCTTGTGGAGCCCCCACACCCTGTGAACTGATCCCCTAATATCAGATGTTAGAATGAACAACTGTCTGTGTCTGCAGTGATGACAACCTGTTCCTCTCCTTGCAACCTTGTCTAGAATCTTTCTGAGAAATTGACAGGTCAAAACTGTGCGCCAAACTGGCCTCTGAGAAAAGCATTGACATTCATTCTCATAAACAGTATTTGAAGCTAATCCCTCCCCTTTAAAGAAAAAAAAAAAAGAAGAAATGCCTGAAAACACTTTGTGATTCATGGATTCCTGTGAATAGTCTATCACTAGAGAAAAAAAAGCTTGACAATTTGATACATGAAATGTTATCTCATTATTGTTTTATTTAGCGTTCTTTAATTATTCACTGGGGTCAACAGGTTCCCATGTGCCTATTAGCCTGTTTTATTCTGGCTTTCTGTAGGGTGTTCTTTTTAATACGAGTGTTAATTTTAGATGGGTAGTTCTCAGGCCTGGCATAGGGTAATCACACAGCTGGAAAAGGACGGAAAGGAGGGTTTCATCCTGGGTCAGCCCTGGAGGGGCCCAGGCAGCAGTAGCCTGTGAAGCGTTCTTCTGCTTTTCATTGGAGCCATGGTGCGGTGCGAGATCTACTCTTAAAAATTCAATTTCTCCCGTTCCTCCCAGCGCTTTCGTTGCAGAATCTCTGCTCCATCCTCAGACCCCCAGTTTGCTCTTGTGAAAAGTGCGCAGCAGACTTGCCAGAGCACACAGCACCCCCACCGCCATCACCACCCCTCCCCCACCCCCACCGCGCCCCAAGTTCTCTAGTCCCACGGGGCAGGCAGGCTTTCGGGAAAGGTGGGTGGAAAGCACTTGTTCAAGCCACAGGTGTCGCTGCGGACAGCAGTACTCTATCTGGAAGGGAAAAGCAGGTTTGAGGAGTGCTCGGCTCTCTGTGGTACCCACTGGCAGACACAAGTGTGCTCTCACCGGCGGCGGCCGGCGTCTAGACTCAGGATTAGCGCTTCATCCAGGCTGTGTCCTGGATGCGATTCTGTAGGAGAGAGAAGTGGAGTGAACTTAGAAGTGAGGTCTGGGCCACAGAGGTGGGGCTGTCCAGGACAGGACACACACACTCTCTCATACACTCACATGCACACACGCGCACACACACACACACACACACACACACACACACGCTCAGGTACACCCCAGGTCTGAGAAGAATCTCCTGAGTTGCAGGGCTACCGTTTCTAGTTCTCTTAAAGGGCCTGTGACAATCTTAGTTGCTCAAACCCAGAGAAAGGATATGCTCCTCTTCCTGCTGGTAACCTGTAATCTCCCACGCTGCTCATGTACAGGGCCCTCCTGGGCGTGGGTCCCCAGAAACCAGGCTGTCCCTGTTCTATTCCAGCTTGGACCTTGGACCCTCCAGCCTGAGGACGGCAGGTGCAGGCCCTCGGGTAGCATCGTCTGTCGCCTGAGTCAGTCTTCTTGATGCCCAGCATAAGCTCGAGCCTCAGATTTTTCCATCTGAGAAATGGAGATGGTAATGCAAATATTTGAGGTTGAGGAAGGGGGCTAAGAAAGTAGCAGGCGTTACACTGTAGATCCCATAAATGTGCCAAGCATGCTCTGTGGAGGCCCAGCCACACCGGGATGACAGGTGTGCACCATCAAATCTGGATTTAGATCTTCTTTGATTTTCCATTCAGTCTTCACTATTCTGTGGCTCCAGAGCTACTGGTGTGCCCACCTAACCCCCTTGCAGCCTCCAGCCCTGAGTAGCAGCGTCTTCTGCCTGTGCCAGTCTCTACCCGAGGCTTCCACCTTCCCTGCCCCATCTCCCACCTGCTGGGGACAAACGCCATGCCTCTGGACCTGTCCCTGCAGCCCTGTGCTTCCCTACTCAGGCTCGACTGTTTTCGTTAAGTACTTTGTGCCAGGGACCATTTGTCCCTATTGACTTATTAATTCCTCATGAGTCTCTTTATTTTTATTTTATTTGAATTTATTTTTGAGACAAGGTCTTATATATACCAGGCTGTTAGGCTGTTTTGGAACTTGCTGTATAGCTGAAGATGACCTTGAATCCACCCGTGTGTGTGTGTGTGTGTGTGTGTGTGTGTGTGTGTGTGTGTGTGTGTAGGCTAGAGACTGACTTCAGGGTTTTTCTTGTTGCTTCCACCATAGCTTTTGAGACCGAGTCTCCCCCCAAGCCCAGAGCTCACCAGTTCCCCAGTCTCCCCCTCCCCAGAGCTGGAATTCCAGGTGTACTGGGGGTGTGCCTGCCTGTTCTTTTTTTTCCTTTTTTCTTTTTTTTTAATGTGGGTGCTGAAGATCCGACCTTGACTGAGCAATCCTCCTGGCCCCTGACCTTGAACCCATCCTTCCTGGGTGTGGAGATTACTCTGGCCACCACTCTGCTCAGGTTTATGTGGTGCTGGGGACGCGACTCAGGGCTTTGTGCACGCCAGGGCAAGAGGTGACCGCTGAGCTGTGTGCCCAGCCTGTGATGCGTGGCCACATCACGGGTGGAGAAGGCCACAGCAGCTCTTGCATCAGACACCGACCTCCTGTGCCTGCCCTGGGGTCTGAATGACAGTGCGGTCTCCTGGATTCCTGCACCCCTCCTTCTCCGCCTTGCATCCCACCTGCCCGCAGAGTGTCACGTTTATATTCCCTTATCTCCTTTCTGTGGGTGGGGAGTGGAGAGGGAGGGCCAGAAATGTGTCTTTGGGGTTCTTGGTTGGTTGGTTTTGTTTTTGAGTTGGCTTGGGCTCCAGATGTTGCTCCTTTCTCTCAAACGGCCTTCCCACCTCAGCTTCTCACAGCACAGTGCCCCACTCATATTTTTTGAAACGACGTTTTTCCTTAGACAAGTAGTACTTATTTTCACAGCGTGGGCACCACAGGCACCGTACATCATCATTTCCTATGCTGCATTTCACCTTTAGCACATTCAATCTCCCATCTCAGAAATTCAGAGATCATAACTTCATTTCTCTTAATTTTTAAAAGATTTATTTATTGTTTTACCTGATTTATGTATGGGCACTGTCTGGTGACTGCAGAGGTCAGAAGAAGGCATTGGATCCCCTGGAACTAGAGTTATACATGGGTGTGAGCTGCCATGTGGGGGGCTGGGAACTGAACCTGGGTCCTCTGCAAGATCCAGAGCTCACCTAACTGCTGATCCGTCTCTCCAGCCCCCATTTCTTTTTATGATTGTAGGGCTCAAACCCAGAGCCTTGTGTGTGTTAGGAAGCACCCTGTCCCTGAGTCACATCAAGGCCCAGATGGGGAGTTTGATGGCTGCAGAATTGTTCTCTTCTGTGGCTGCCACTTTTCTCCTGACTATCCTCATGTGACTGCTCATGAAGGCCTTTCTGATTTCTCCCCCAGGACACACTCCTAAGTGGGGTTGTTTGGGTAGAGATGAGGTTTTAGCACAGTTAGCCCTGAACACTTGTTCTGTTAAACCCTCTCCTACCCTCGCCACACTGGTCCTCCCTCCCACATTGGTCCTCCCTCCCACACTGGTCCTCCCTCCCACACTGGTCCTCCCTCCCACACTGGTCCTCCCTTTCCATACTGATCCATCATCCCCACACTGATCCACCATCCCCACACTGATCCACCATCCCCACACTGATCCACCATCCCCACACTGATCCACCATCCCCACACTGGTCCTCCACCCCCACACTGATCCACCATCCCCACACTGATCCTTCATCCCCACACTGGTCCTCCACCCCCACACTGATCCACCACCCCCACACTGGCCCACCCACTCACTAGCCAGAAAGCCCTGTCTGCTAGGCCCTTCTCATCTCCAATTTCACAGCAAGTGAGAAGCCTTCACAGCACACTGAGAAGCCTCAACACTTGTCCCAGAGCTCTTCTCCTCTGCCCTGGACTTGTCATCAGAATTATGTCCTTGGGGTAGGAACAGCATGGCTCCAAGGCTGTTGTCTGCAAATAGACTTCCAGCAAGATATATCTGGCCCCAAGCTGAATATGGCCACTAGGTCTTTGTCACTAGGCTATCAGTCACTAGGCACCACCCTGCCGCGGCAAAGCAGCAAGTTTTCTTAAATGCTGAACCCTAGCTCCCTAAATATATATATATAAAATTTCTGGGGTATTTTAATGAGTCTTTTTCTGTCCCACCAGCCAGCTCCCAAATAACAACGTGGAGACTTCTTATGAATTATGGAATCTCAGCCTACAGCTTAGGCTTGTCTCAATAGCTTTTATAACTTAAATTAACCCATTTATATTAATTTGCATTCTGTCATGTGGCATTACCTCTCTTCCATCTTGCACCTCCCGTTTCCTTTCGGCATCTCCTGTGCACCTCGATTATTTCCTTCTCCCCAACTGCCAAGAAATCTGGCTGTGCCAAGCCGAAGGCGGGGGAAGGGGCCCTCACCTCGTTTTGAGAGGCTGACCAGGTCCCTGCCTCTCCAGCCCGTACTCCTCAGAGCTCCGTTACCAGAGAACAGGATGGCCCTTGCCCACGGGAGAAAAGGTTCTGAATGGTTCCATCTCCTGCCAGGCTCTCAGCCCAGCCACTTATGTGGGTTCTGTTCCAGTGACGGCCTCGCAGGTGGGGGCCTCAGCTACCCCTTTGTGTCCCCCAGTGAACAGCAGGGTCAGTGGGATGGGTTTCTGAGACTCCTCCCAACTCCAGCAAGCTCGCTTGCTTCCACTCAACCATCTGATTTAAGACTGTCCATCTTCAATACCCCATGGAAGTGGCAGAGGGTGGCCAAGGCCAGAGCCAGGCCGGGGCTGTGAAGAGCAGGGAGAAAGACCGCTGTGGGGACGGGGGCAGAGGTACGGAAGACCCCTTGCTAGCCACCCCCAGGTGGAGCCGGCAGAGCCCCAAGGGCTGATGGCACAGAAGCCTCAGGAATGCCCCACTATGCAGTGGGTTGGCAGAAATGTTTGCCCGAGGATGAAGGAAGGAACAAGGAGCAATGTACAGGCTTGGCTGGAAAAGCTGGCTGGACAGGAGACTCACCCCGGAAGCTGAGGCTTTACTCAGGTATGCCACTGTCCTAGTTAGGGTTTCAGTTGCTGTGAAGAGACACCATGACCACAGCAACTCTTATAAAGGAAAACATTTAATTGAGGCTGCCTTACAGTTTCAGAGGTTTAGTCCATTATCATCATGGTGCGACATGGTGGTGTGCAGGCAGACATGGTGCTGGAGAAGGAGCTGAGAGTCCTACATCTTGACCCGCAGGCAACAGGAAGTGGTCTGAGACACTGGGCGAGCTTGAGCATATATGAGACCTTAAAGCCCACCTCCACAGTGACACACTTCCACTCCAACAAGGCCACACCTCCTAATAGTGTCACTCACTATGAGCTTATGGGGGCCAATGACATTCAAACTACCACATGTAGCTGAAGTTTTCCTGGTCCTGCCTGGCCCACGGTCAGGACAAATCTCTCTCACCTTCCAGTCCTTCAGCCGCTTGGACCCAATCAAACACACAGAGACTTACATTAATTATAATATAAGCCGTGGCAGGCTTCTTGTTATCTAATTTTTATAGCTTAAATTAACCCATTTCTATAAATCTATACCTTGCCATTGGTATAGTGGCTCATGCCTTACCAGTATCTTACATCATGTTTCTCATGGCGGTGGCTGGCAGCGTCTCCCTCTGCCTCAGCCTTCCACTCCCCGGAATTCTCTTCTCTCCTTATCCCGCCTACACTATACTTCCTGCCTGGCTACTGGCCAATCAGCGTTTTACTTATCAATCAATCAGAGCAACACATTCCCAGCATCCTCAGCAACCACAGCCACTATGTTACCTTTCACTGCTGGGCCTCAGGAAGTCCAGTTCAGGCTAGTGACTGCCACCAGGCTTCAGGCTTCTGGGTATAAAGTCTGGGAACTTTTAGTTTTGGGAGCATACAAATATGTTTCTCAGATTGGGCTGATGACATTATTTTCAACTTGAATTCATTGTCCTATAGATTTTTTTTCCAATGTGTTCAAGATGGCTGTGTTTTAATTTGTGAGCTTGATGACAGCCTCTACCTCATCTAACCCATAGGCCAACATGTCCCCAGCTCTCTGCAAAAAAGCAATCTCCCATAAAGTGTCCAGATGGTTCAAAGACGTGTTCCAGAAAATCTGGCTGTAAGTGCCCCACCAAGAAACTTACATATACTTGCATGCACTTATTCATTTACTCAAAGAATCCAGGTGAAGGTTAAATACCCAATACCATGGGCAAGGATGCAGTTGGGCCCTGACCACGTGGAACTCTTGCTCAGTTCTCAACTCTGACATAAAAGGCAAGGCTTACCCCTTCATCAGTCAACCTTGAAATCAGGCTTCTGTGATTGAAGATACCTGGGCCAAACCCCACTTCTGGACCAATCAGCAGTGCCTAGGGGTTGACTCATCCACGTTTCCCTTACCCCAAAGTGTATCTACCAGTAGGATTTTGAGAAGCAGAGGTAGGCGGGCCATCAAAGCAGTAGGCAGATGAACAGTGCACACAGAGCATCTCAGAAAGGTCTGCTAAGCTCTGCTTTTGGTAATGGTTCCATGATACAAATAGCACTCCTCCTCAGGCATGATGGATTCTACACAGCTAGTACACCGGACACATGGCTGCGTGTGGAACTGGGGGAATGCGGTCTGCCTCTGAGTTGTTGGTCCGTTAGAATTCAACCTGCTCAGAAGTGTCCAAGGCCATTGTGTGGCATGGTGTTGTTGATGTTGCAGCTTTTGTGGGGGGAAGGGCAGGGCTCCATCTTTGTTGCTGACTTTGAGAAGCCCCCCGCACCCCCCACCCCGCACCTGGAATTGTACAGAGAAGTATTAGTGGCCCTGGGGGACGACGCCTTTAGAACTTTTTTTCAAGTTAATTTTTATTTTATGTACATCGGTGTTTTTGCCGTGGGTGTCGGGTCCCTTGGAACTGGTGTCACAGACAGTTGTGAGCCGCCATGTGGGTGCTGGGATTGAACCCAGGTCCTCTGGAAGAGCAGCCAGGGCTCTTAACCACTGAGCCATCTCTCCAGCCCCACCTTTAGAACTTTTGATGACAGCTTCCTGAGGTCTGCTCAGGGTGAGCTGTCTCATCATTGGCCATAGCGGTCTGTAGCAACCAGCGGGCCCAGTCTTCCCGTGGCTTGCAGCCTGGCACTCTGGGCATCTTCTTTGCCTGTGGGACTGGAAACAGGTGCCTGCTCAGTGAAGGAAGGGGAAGGCCCCGCGAGGGGCTTGGGGTGGCAATACTGTTGCTCTGCCCACAGAAAGCTCTCCCCGGGGAACTGCCAGAGCCTTCGGTGCATAGCAGGGCATGAGAGCAGGGCTAGCCTTGAGGGCTGGGTCTCATTCTGTGTATCTGGGAAATCACCCATCTCTTGTGGAAGGGGATCCCTATTCACACAGAAGCGGTCCCTTGGGTGCCCACTTCAGGGCCTTGCAGATTTCTACTGTTCCCTGTGTGACCCTTTCTGGTCACCCTTCCCTGAGGGACCTCCAAATTCCTCTGGCTCTTCTCTGGCATTCAGCCCCCCATGGTAAGTAAAGCACAGGCAGCTGCCCAGCCTTGGTGTGCTGGCCTGTAGCGTGGGCTAGTCAATGCAATGCTGGAGCTCCAGGGGACCACAGCTTGTGAATGGTTTCCGTCTTGGGTTTGGATAGGTCTGCTGCGGGCTTCTGAGCAAGCTGCCTGAACCATATTCTCATTCATGTTCTCTCTGTCTCTCCTATTACACCTATCTGTCTGTCTGTCTATCTCTGTGTGTGTCTCTGTCTGTCTGTCTGTTTGCATGCCCCATGCACATATGTTCAACTGGCATGTGAATGTGGAGGACCAAAGTGGATGTCCAGTTTCTTTCCCAATCGCTTCTCTATCTTATTTTTTGAGACAAGGTCTCTTGTTGAACCTGGAATTCACTCTCTTGGCTAGTATCTTAGGGTTTCTATTGCTGAGATAAAACACCATGACCACAGCAACTTGGGGAGCAAAGGGTTTATTTCCTCTTACCGTTTGAAGTCCATCATCCAGGGAAGTCAGACAAGAATTCAAAGCAGGAACCTGGAGGCAGGAGCTGATGCAGAGGCCATGGAAGGTGCTGCTTAGTGGCTTGCTGTCTCATGCTTGCTCAGCCTACTTTCTTTTATCACCCAGGACCTAGGGACAGTACCACCCACAATGAGCTGGGCTGAAGCACGATCCTAATTAGTCTAAAGAATAAAAACCTGGAGTCAGATATTAGGGGTGAAAGCTGAAAGATCAGAGAAGCAGAGCAGCCAGCCACTGGAGACATCTTACCTCTACAAATCCTGTCTCCACCTGCCTTATATTCCTGTCTCCACCTGCCTTATATTCCTGTCTCTACCTGCCTAGTGCTGGGATCAAAGACTTGAACCTCCCAAGTGCTGGGATCAAAGGCATGAGCCTCCCAAGAGCTGGGATTAAAAGTGTGTGCCACTACTGCCTGGCCTGTATGGCTAACTAGTGGCTAGCTCTGCCCTCTGATCTCCAGGCAAGCTTTATTTGTCAGAATGCTCCCATATCAATCATCAATCAAGAAAATGTACCATAGGCTTGTCCACCAGCCGGTCTAGTGGGATCAGTTTCCCAATTTAGGTTTCTTCTTCCAGATGACTCAGTACTAGCCAGTACGGCTAGGTTGGCTGGCCAGTAAGCGCCAGGCACTGCTCCTTCTCTACACTCCGACACAGGTTGCAGATGTGTGCCAGCATGCCCAACTTTTTATGCAGGAGCTGGGGACTGAAACTCAGGTTCTCAATGAGGCTTAAAGTAAGGCAGAGCCTGCCGCGCCCCCCTCCCAGGTCTTGCCTCCCTCAGTGGGTGTGAGATCCTTCTGAGGCGGGGGAGGTGGCCCAGAGCAGGAATTTGACACAAATTCTGTTGGTGCTGTTTCTAATTTTTTTTCTTTTTCTTTTTTTTTTTTTTTAATCTTCTTTTGGGGAGAAGGGGAATGTGTCACAAATTCCCTCAGGAAGTGGATGAAAGCCACAGACCCTGTCTCCAAAAAGGGATTGGGACACAATGCATAGCAGGTGTTTCCTGCTCCCCAACCAGCCATGACAAGAAGCCCCACTTTTGCTGGTGCAGGTCGCCCATCAAAGCGGAAGCTAGCTTTTCTTCTTCCTTTGCCAGTGGCCGGCACCACTGTCTTGCTTCGCAGGTCCTCTGGCTGTGTCTGCCCCGAGATGAAGTCCTTGGCGAGGTGTTAAACATAGTACCTGCTCAGCATTTGAGGCTAAAAAGGAAACAGAAAGGGGTGCTCATTCAACTTCAAAAATCCAGACGAAAGGAATCTGCAAGACTGGGGCTGCAGCTCACAGGCACCGTATTTGCTGAGCTGGGGTGATGGTGTCTATGGCTGAGAGGCCCTGGGCTCGCCTGAATGGAGGATGAGGGAGAAGAGACCACGTGCTTGGGGGATCAGACAGCATACTGGGAGATTTAGTGTTAATATGTGGGTGTCCCCAGCTTAACGTGAGGTATAGTTTTAATCATGTGTGTAACTCCAGCACGTGGGAGGCTGAAGCAGGAGGATTGTGGAAAGTTCAAGGCCAGCCTGGGCTACAGAGTGAGACTCTGTCTCAAAAAACAAAAACCCCTAAGCCAACCCTGAGTCTGTTAAGTGCAGTTTCAGAATTTTGTCCTGTGTCTCTGGGAAGGTGGTCAGTGCTAACGTCAAACTGTTCGCTTGAGGGCAGCTGTGCAGTTGGCATTGGATTAGGTCCTGTGGCAGTTCCATTCCTTTCTCCCAGTTCTCCAGATCCTTCCTGTGTGGGCCATGCTGTAGGAGCTGGGAGAGGTCCCTGTCCTAATGAGGTCTACAGTGTGGGCAGGAGGGCCGAGAAGAAAATAAGAAAGACGCGTGGATCGAAGTGTTAGCTAGAGGAAAACCACAGTGAACAGGGGTCCAGAGAGAGCAGGGGCTTGCCTTAGGTGGTGAGCAGGAGGAAAGGCTGCCCCAAAGAGGGAGAGCCAGGGCTGTGCTGAGGGCTGGGGAGGCCCAGGCAGCGATGGAAGGCCTTCCAGAAAGCTGAGGATTCTGCCCAGCAGGAGTGATGGCCACAGAGCCAGTTCCCACTGTGTGGGTCTCTGGTGACAAGGTGGCTGAACACTGTCAGGGGAAATATAGGGGACCAAGGGAGACAATTAGAAAAATTCTGGATGTGGGAGAGTCCACAGCACAACTGGCCTGGCGTCGTAAAAAGCTCAGTATAATGAGTAGGAATGGAGGACAGGTCATATTCAAGTGAACGCACAGCCAGAGGGACGCATGGTTCCCCAGCAGACATAACAGGTGAGCTAAAAGGGGCCTTTTTATTCAAACCTGGGAGACTGGGCTTCAGACCAGTTTCAGGAATTGAGGTGTGAGGTGTGAGGTGTGAGGATGGTGTAGTGATTGGCCAGGAATAGATGGATCAGATCTGGTTTTGTAGGGGTGATTAATGATGTTCATCATTAATTCAGCTAAGTAAATAAATGAAGTCTGTGACCATTAAGGTTTGGGACAGAGCTCATTGGAGGAGGAGATGCTTCGAGACAGGGCCGCCTTCCTGGGCTGGCCAGGCACCGGATGTTTGGCAAACCCTGAAGTATGCCCTTTGTGGGTGGACAGTGTGCCCTAGCGTGTGGCACATAGAAGGGTCTGATAACATGTGAAGGAACACGTGGATGGAGTATTGTTGGAATTCATTTCCAAGGATGGTCTTGGGCTGAGTGCTCCCTCCCTCATTTACACCCGCCCACGGTTAAGCTCACCAGGCACAGGCACACCAGGAGACAGTTAAAGTGCAAGGAGATTGTCAAGGGTCACTGTTTCTGGAAGTGCCTAGGAAGGCCTCAGAAGTCCCTCTGGATTCCAGAAATGCTGCTCCCTGCCCATGCTGTGTCCCTTCAGGCCATCCTGATCACAAACAGCTGCCTTGCTGGTTCCTTGGGATTTGACTCTGTCAAGCCAAACCTGACATACTGTAGGTACTCAATACATAAGGACACCTAACATTCCTTGAGCTCTTAGCATTTCCGAATGCCATACACGTGTGTAACGTGAGTGCTGTGGTCCCAATGCTGCTGTCTTTCCAAATTCAAAGAGAAACCTAACCCACCCCCCACACTTCCGTTAGCAGCTGAGGCGTCAGGGAGGGGATAAGGTCCTTAAGGGCAGAGTCCTCACAGATGGGATTAGTGTCCTAATAAAAGAGGCCTGAGGGCCCTTTCTGCCTTCCTGCTTGTGGGGAAGCAGCATGGAGACATTATCTATAAGGTAGGATGGCCTTTGGCTGATATGGCATCTGCTGGAAAATTCTCTTGGACTTCTCATCTCTGGAAATGTGAACAACCAATTTCCGTTAGGAAAGCACCTAGTCTAAGGCATGGAAGTCTCACTAACCCTCCTAAGAGGGCTATTTTGGCGTTTTTTCCTTCATGCTCCCATTTTATAGACTGGCCTATGGCCTCTGTAGGAGTCAGTGCCAGGCTTCTGAGGTAGCGCTGTTGCTCCGCCCTGCCCGACTCTTCTGGAAGCGGCATTCAGACCATGCCCACGCCATCGAAGGCTCAAGATCCTTTTTCTTTTGGAGACAGGGTTTCTCTGTGTAACCCTGGCTGTCCTGGAACTCTCTCTGTTCAGGCTGGTCTCGAACTCACCCACCTCTGCCTCCCGAGTGCTGGGATTAAAGGCGTGCACCACCGCTGCTGCCACCACCACCTCCTGGACTCCTGATCGCTTGTTGTCCTGGGGCAGGTGTCTGCTTGTGAGCAAGGGCCTAGGGAAGCCTTGGGGCAGCAGGGTCTGTGAGCTGCTTCTGAGGCAGGAGTGGCCTCCAGCCAGGCCTGTTCTTTGTTCCCTCCCTGGCCACATGTTGGATTATTTAAAACAATAGCTCATTCCTTTTCTTTCACAATCCCCAAACTGGCAGATTGGCTAATGTTGCCTTTTATGGAAGTGCTTGGGAGAACCCTTTCTCGGTGGAGATGTGCACCCACATCTGTGCAGATGTGCACCGTGGTGGCAGATACTCTCTTTCAGCAGAGGGTAGGCAGAGAGGTTTGCTCCCTGCAGCAGGGCCCTCCAGCAGGGGGGCGGGCAGCTAGCAGGCCACCTTTTTCTCTTGGCTCCCTCAGTGCTGGACTGCCCATCCTCTTCCTGTTTTCCATTGGTTGAGGCTGATATTAGATAAATACCAGCTGTCCCTTGTGGGCTGTGCCCAGATTTTCGACCCCGAATGTATCCTTTCAACAGGTGTCTGTGATATAGGACCCATGTAGGCCTGTCTGCCCCACAGATGTTAGTCTGTAGCCACAAAACCAGAAAAACCTGGGGTAGGAAAGAAGTGTCTAGATTTCAGTGTGAGTGGAGTGCTCCAGGCTGCTGACTAAGGCATTTTCTTTCCAAAATCTACAACAGCAAACACTGAATGAAGAGACGAGCAACAGCCCTGTCTTCCTGGCTCTAACCAATGCCGCAGTGGCCCCGGGGGCCCAGAAAGGTGGTCAGAGAGAGGAAGAGGGGCGTGGATGGGAGAGGAGCTGGAGGTGGGGAAGGCTAGGGCCTTCTCTGTGGGCCGGAGTAGAAACAGGGGCAGCAGGAAAAGGGCCAGTGGATGGCGCAGTCCCCGTGGCGGCAAGGGAGCGACTCGGCAGGATCTTGCTGGATTTGGGATCCTAGGATCGGTCTCAGAACCTTGAAGTCAGGGGCAACCCAGCCCTGCTTGTCTGTCTACTGGCAGCAGACACAGGAGGAAGTCCTCTTTGAATAACCGGAGCGGGTAAAGTAAGTGTAAGGCGCTGGGAGCCGATGGCCAGGCGGCCTTCAGCAGTCTGTGCTGTCAGCCTTTGGGCACACATCTTGTGTCAACCAGAGTTTAGAGACTGTTATCAAGTCTACGATGCCCTCCTTCAGGAATCTCAAGCGTTGGGGATCCTGGAACTGGTCATCTGAGCACTGTGAGCCACACTTGGCCTGGCCAGGGACTAAGGTGTCCCTACTGATTTCCTGTGAGTATGCTACCTAAGTCTGGAGTCTCTTTTGCAGAGCTGGCGTCTTAGTTAGGGTTTCGATTGCTGTGATAAAACACCATGACCAAAAGCAACTTGGGGAAGAAAGGGTTTTTTCACTTACAGTTCTCCATCACAGTCCATCTCTTGGGTGGGGATGGGGAGAATCAGGGCGGGAGCTGATACAGAGCCCGTGAAGGGTACTGCTTACCAGCTTGCTTCTCATGGCTTGCTCAGCCTGCCTTCTTATAGCACCAGGACCACCAGTCTAGGGGGTGGCACCACCCACAGTGAGCTGGTCTCTCACATCAATCACCAATCAAGAAAATGCCCCACAAACCTGCCCACAGGCCAATCTAGTCTCCAGGGCACTTTTTCCCACTGATGTTCTCTCTTCCCAAATGACTTTGTGTCATGTGGTGTAAAACTAGCCAACACATCCAGGTTCTTTGTTTTTGCCTTTGGGGACAGGATCTCACTGTGTAACCCAGGTCAGCCCGGAATTTGAGATCCCCCTGTCTCAGCTGTCTCCCATCCAGTGCTGCTCTCCTAGGCCTGTGCCACCATACCAACGTGAGTTGTGTGCTTTTGTAAGCAGGGATGTGATGTGTGGGCTCTGAGACTCCGTGTCAGGAGCGGCTGCAATCTCCCCACCATCCAGTGCTTTGCAGTTCATACAAGCCAGGGATGAAGTTCAAACCAAACCAACCAGTGTTAGCAACACTGGAGCCCTATGGACTTGGGGTTGCTGGCTTGATAGGGGTTGTCTCAGAGCCTGGTGAACCAGGTCAGCGGCTGAATTTGGGGACTGGGGGCAGTGATTTCAGACAGAGCTTGAGGTTAGGTTTACATTATTTGCAGGTGGACAAAACAGTTTCTAGAAAGAGCACTGCTATTTGCCTGAGTGGTTCATGCACTGCCTGTGTGCGCAGTGTCCTGTAGAGTCCCGGGGACAGACTTGACAGACAGAGCCCTGTTCTCAAGGAGCAAAGACCAGGGAGAATGGCAGGAGGCTGATCAGGAAGTGAGGTGGCTGGCAGCCTCATTCCTCTGAGACTGTTAGTGTGATTGTCAGGCACTCGGGCCATCTGGACCTGGGAGCAGGACTCTCTCTCCTTTCTGACTCAGTGGCCTTGGGAGAAGTCATAGAACATTCCCAGTCTTGTGACCTCACCAGCAAGTCCACTAAGTACCTCTTGGTGTTATCACGAGAACAGGGTTTACCGATCACTGAGTAGTGTTCCAGTTGGTTTTGGGGTCCCTGTGACAGTACCGAACAGAAGCAACCAAAGGGAAGAAAGATTTATTTTGGTTCAAGGTTCATTCCGGTAGAGATGTGGGGGTGTTTGTTACTGTAGGAGCATGTGCTAATGGCGATTCAAATCATGGTGGACCAGAAGTGGAGAGGGAGGGACCAGGATATAACATTCAAAGGTCTGCCCTCAATGACCTACTTCCCCAACTCAGCACACCTCCCAGAGTTTCCAGAACCTTCCAAGGTAGCACTACCAGCTGGGAACCATGTGTTTAAATATGAGTGGGGGTGGGGTGAGGTGGGGGGTGGAGTATGTTTCATGACAGTCTTTAATGTAACTAGTTTTAAGTGTCTTGTGGCCAGAGGGTTTGCAAAGAACCCTGGGATGCTGGAAGGGCCAGTTCTGCTCAGTGTGGGTGGCAGAAAGATTTCCAGAGGAGAGGATGCTGGCGAATGAATGAGGACATGTTTTCCTGGGTCAGGGGGTGGTTTTAGTCAGCTGCTGGGGCATTTGGTAGTCAGCAAAGAGTCCACAGTATAGAGAAGAGGCAGAGCCCGGGCCTGGGCAATGTGGTGAGGCAAGTCTTCAATCAGAGGGCTTCAGGAAGGACTTGTTCTAGGAAAAGAACATTCTGGAAGAAAGACAAAGACATGTCACCTGGAGGCGAAACGGTAGTCAGGTAAGGTGAGTGGGCCTGGAGGGAGAAAGCAGCTAAGAGATGTGATTGACGGGACTCTAGACCCATAGGCTGAAGGGTAAGGCAGGGGACCGGGACAAGAGTGAACACTGGATGTAGACTCATTGAGAGAGGCCCAGCAAGGGCAGTGAGGATGGGGCATGTGAGGATTCGTACCTGGTGCACGGGAACCAAAGCTGGAGTCCTGGCCCTCCAATGATGCTGGCCAGTGGCAGAAGAGACCTGTGGCTCATGAAGAGGCCAGGAAAGGCCCCACCCAGAACACTGGAACTGCCCCCCACTCCTTCCCCTCTCTTCTTCCTCCTCCCTCCTCCCCCCCCTTTTCCTTCTCTCATTTGATATTTTGCATCAGAATCTCACCATGTAGTCCAGGTTGGCCTCAAACCTGGAATCTTCTCCCCTCTGCCTTTTGAACGCTAGAACTGCAGGGCATGCACACCATGCCTGACCTTTTGGAAGCGTTTGCTCGAGGGACCTAGGGAGGAATTAGACTCAAGTTAAACACTAGAGCCACCCGTTCTGAGGTGGATGCAGGAGGTCTCCTTAGTTTCATGCCTTGGTTCTTTTGGTCTTTGGTGATCTGCGTCACTGACTCTCAGAGATGGAGATGAAGAGGATCATGGCCCCATTGAGGGATGTGAGGAGCAGGGAGGGTCAGGGTGGCTAAGGGCACAGGTCACACTGTCATCCGAGTTTAAGGTAACTGAAATGGTGGCTAACTGAAACATGACACACATTGGAAGAGTGGCTTGGCTTCTTGGGAGGGAGGATGGCATTTTGGCTTACTACTGTCAGGGACACAGTTCTGTGTTCTTCTACGGTTATCTTTACCCTCATCTGTAGTGGCAGGATTCTGACCCGAATGAATGATGATAGAAATTACTGGCTCAGTGTTCACTGTGTGCCACAGATGATGTGGATTATCTACCTTGAGCCTGAATGGATGCCATTTTATCTTTTCAAATCCCTCTCTGTAGCCCAAACTGCCTTTCAACTCCTGATCCTCCTGCCTCAGCCTCCTGAGTGCTGAGATTACAGCTGTGGGCCAACACACCTGGCTGACCATTTCATCCTGGACTTATCACCTCTTAGGGCATGTAGAGTAAATGCTTATGATGGCCTGTGAGATGTCACAGGTTCTGTGACTGGATTCAGCAGGACTTTGCCTGTCGTGATCTGGAGCCAAGATGAAGAAGCGTGGTATGCTGTTGAGAAGGCAGAGTACCCAAGCCCGCCTGGTACTCCCTGCAGGCATTTGCAGAGGTTCCCCCTGGTGAGCGTTCGTTCTGGTGATCTGGACCATGAAGTATGTTTCTCAGGCAGTGAATGACAAGGCTGAGGACGAGGGAAGAGTCTGCACACAACGGGGTACAATGACAGTCTGGGGCAGTGGATGTCTGAAACAGTGTCTAAAGTGGACATAGTAAGGTTGGAAAAAGATAAATGGAAAACCTGCTTTTAGGTTTTAAAAATTCAGCGACATAAGATGACAGAAAGTTTGATTTGATGGTAGTTAGGGGAGAAGCTACTCACCTACATGAGTTAAAGAGGCAGATCTGTCATCACCAGGGATAGCACTGTAGGACAGGCTAAGTGCTGAAACAGAATAAACATGAAGCCCATGCCAGTGGTGAGGAGATGCCTGGTCCAGCCTGGGGAACACACTGACATTCAGAGAAGAATGTGGATGGGGAGGACCCCGTCAAAGGGGAGCATGACAGTGACCTTCAGATATGCAGGGAAAGGGGGTTAGGTTTATCCAACGACACAAGGAGACAGCTCGAAACAACAGGAAGCTTATGATGACATTTCCTAATCACAATGAGAGCAACAAAGCTAGTGTGTGGGGTCCCTTGGGGGTCCTGAGCCCAGTGGTGACCGTGTACACGTTCAGACTACGTAGGCCATTTCTTCTGAGGGAACACACAGGAAGGTGTAAACAAAAGTCGGGTTGGGTCCTCCCCTGGATATAGCTGCGATTGTAGAACATTGTCAGACTCCTTAATCATGCTTCAACTTCTTCGGCTATGAGAATTGACTCATCTTTGGCCCTTAATATTTTGCAGTAACAGAGTGTTTTTATTGAACAGGGTTTTCTGTAAAAACTCGGCCCTGATATTAGCCTAAGGTGTGTTATGGCAAGACAACCCCTGGCTGCGTGTGTGTCCTGGCTCTGATGCCTCTGGGAGTTCCTGGGAGAGGTTTGGGGGAGCACTGAGCAGCTCATCTTTCAGCCCTAAAAGCCTCGACTCCCTAAGGTAGCTTCCACCTCAATTTTCTCTCTCTCTCTCTCTCTCTCTCTCTCTCTCTCTCTCTCTCTGTAAATTTCTTTTTGTTTGTGTGTGTGTGTGTGTGGGGGGGGTCTACAAGCCTACATGCTTGGGGCCAAATTCAGGACATTAAGCATGTGAAACATGCTTTGATTTTGATTCTCTAGCCCCTTACGTTAGTCAGGGTTCTAGTGTAGTAGAATTTACAGAATGAATCCCTCTATGTAGAGAAAGGGGATTTATTAGTGTGACTTACCAGGCTGAGATCCAGCTAATCCAACAATGGCTGCCAAAAATCCAGTAGTTGTTCAGTCCACGAGGCTGGATGTCTCAGCTGGCCGTCGGTGTATGCTGGAATCCCAAGAAGTAGGCACTGATGCCAATGGAGGAACGGACTTGCTGGGGAGGGGTGAGCAAGCAGCAAAGGGCAGAAGCTGCCTTCTTCTACGTCCATAGGCTTCCAGCAGGTACAACCCAGTTGGGAGCTTCCCACCTCCAAAGTCTGGATTAAAGGACTATCTTCCTACTTCAGAGATCTGGATTACAAGTGGATCTCCCTACTTCAAATGATTTAATTTAGCAAAAATCCCTCATAGGTGTGCCCAGCCACTTTTGGGTTTTAGTTAATTCTAGATGCAGTCAAGTTTACGACTAAAATAGCCACCACACTCCTGTTGTGAGCAGTTCCATCCTGGGTGGGGAGACTATGCAATGTACACTGCCTCCTTGTAAAGTCCCGATGACAAAGCACAGCACCAGATCTGTCCCCTCTCCCCAACACCTATTGAGTTTATTAGACACACTTACAGGGCACGGAGCACCGGTGATCCCCAGCCACCCCGGACTGTCTTCACCCCGTATGGATGGTGGCTTCCTCATGGCTGTGTAGATGGAGCCCACATCCTCTAGTCTTCCTCAAACTACACACTGTAGCCCTGCTCCAGATGCCAAGGCCACGTGCATTAGGGGCCAGCTGCATACCACTGGCTGGGTACTCCACGGAGGGTGTCATGACTCCCCATCCTCCATTCTGTGAGACGGTCAGCCAGCACTGGTAGAATGATTTAAGTAGGCAGAGCTGACCGCGTGGACATGGCGGCTGGCTGGGAGGACAGTGCTGTAAATACCAGCCCCGATTCCTTATTTTATGCCTGAAATATCAGAGACTAGAAGCATCGGTCACTCTAGGCCATTCTTACCTGGCAACCAGGAAGCAGTCAATGGTGTCATGCCTCCCACTGGAACGTTAGTGGACACCGTAGGCTGCCATTGGCTGACAGCTTCTTCTCTAGCAAATGTCTTATGACAATATTCTAAAACTATTTTGTCTTAAACTTATGTGGTTATTTTGCCTGCATGTATGTATGTGCAACTCATGTGTGCTTGGTACCAGAGGTCAGAACAGGGTGTTGGATCCCCTGAAACCGGAGTTTCAGATGTCTGTGAGCCGCCATGTGCTTGCTGAGAAGCAAACTCTGGCCCCCTCTCTGCAAAAGCGACAGGTGCTCTTAACCACTGTGCCCTCTAAGACCCCCACCCCAAATTACTTTTTAGGAATTTTCTGCTCAACCTAATTTGATGAGAACATTTTCGGGGGGACTCCCTATAATTTTTTTTTTTTTTTCTCCAGACAAGGGTTTCTCTGTGTAGCTCTGGCTATCCTGGAACTCTCTCTGTAGATCAGGCTGGCCTCAAACTCAAAGAGCTCTGCCTGCCTCTGGCTCCTGAGTGCTGGGGTTAAAGGTGTGTGCCACCACTGCACAGCCCTATAAGTTCTTATTTTACTATCTCAATATTCTGAAGACATGAGTCATGGGAATTTCTTTTATGAGTTCATATTGTACATATAAAAACAGTTCAGTTGTTAAAAAGCACTGATCCTATTAGTGTGTGTGTGTGTGTGTGTGTATGAGGGGACACATGTGTGTCACTGCAGACAACCTTCAGGTTGTCCACCTTTCTACCTTGTTTGAGACAATCTCTTTTGTCACTGTATAAACCAGGCTAGCTGGCCTTAGAGATTTATAGCTTAATTTATTTCACTTTCTGTGTATGAATGTTTGGCCTGCATATATGTCTGTTAACATAATTGTGGCTGGTGCCCTCCAATGTCAGAAGGGTTGGGTCCCCTGGAACTGTAGTTATGGATGGTTGTGAGCCACCATGGGACTAGAACCTGCGTCTTCTGCAAATCCAAGTGCTCTTGACCCCTGGGCCATCTCTCCAGCCTCACGATTCAGTTCGGAGAGACCAGATTCTAATTCTTCCTGATTTTAACCAGATAGAAGTCCTACCAAATGACTTCATGTGGAACAAAACATTAATTCTGAATAAAACCACACATTCAAATGCATTACATGTTCCCTGAGATGCTAAAGTACAAAGACAAAAGACTAAATTTCTTTTAAATTATTTTATTATTGTGTAAGCTAAAAGGAAATTTACACACTGAAATCTCAAAAACCTTGGGCATGCACATTAACCTTGTTAGAGGCTCTTCTACATGTCTTCTCTTTTTTCCATAGGAATTTCCCCAAACATTTAAAACCCATAGTTGTTTTTTGTTTTTTGTTTTTGTTTTTTTTTTTTACTGTATATACAGCCTAAACCATAGCAATCTATGATTATGTCATTTTACACTGTGCAAAATCCTCAAAAAATAATGGTATGATAGAACAGACAGATTTCTAACAAATTTCATTTTAAGACATTCATATCATTTGGTCCTTCTCCAAATCACACTAATTAAAACAGGCACAATCTCGATCAAGCCTCTAATCAAATTCTGACAGTGATCCACACCCCACAACCAGAGAGCAGCGATGACCTCTGCAAAAGGTCACACAGCAATATGCCAGATTGAAAGGACTAAAAACAGAGCCCAGAAAAGTTAACGAAAGCCAGGCCTGACAAGAACCATCACATACAAAACTGAAAATCAGACGGGGATTTGAGCTTCTGTGATGGTAAAATAACAGCACATACAGTAGGGAGAATTAAAAGCGGCCAGTGCAATGGGAAAAGACTGAAGGGGATTTCACAGACAGTGGAGATTTTAGTTTTTAATTTTCTTTTTTTATTTCAAAAGTTTTTTTTAAGAAGGACACCACCAGTGTATTTCACAAAGACATAAATGTATACACCCCAGCAACACAAAAGAATAAATCTTCAAAAATGTTCATCCCCAATTATTTACATTTTTTTTCTAATATAAATTTAGGACTTCAGTATGTAAATAAATATACATTACTATGTATACCTTTCTAGTGTGGCTTACCAACAAATCAGCTGAACTTGAATGTATTTATTGATTTTACATTACAGCAGATGTGTTTTTGATGGTCGGGAGGGATTGAGGAAAGGAAAAGTATTTGGAACTGTCCAGTTCAACCAGCTATCCGTCTGTTTGTTCCTGGGAGCTTGTGGAAGGTGTCAGCGTGGCTGGGAACATCAACACCTTGGCATGCATGAAGGTTAGGTCAGGAAGGCTGGCGATCACCTTCACAGCCTCTTCACTTAGGTGTTCCTCTCTTTTTGGTTTCCTGTCAGCAAGGAGAAAGGACCAGTGTGTTAATGGGGCTGTGCTGTAGGTCAGAAGGGAAAAGTCATTCCCTCTCCAGGTTTGCGGTCAGCAGTCCCGGGGCAGCTGATGGCTTTTCCTCTGCTAGCTGCTGAAGAACAATGGACATGATTTCTTTGTTGTCCATGACATAAGCATGAAGACACAGAGACACATATGCACATGTGTACAGGCTCATGGCCTTAGTTAAGCATCTACCCAGCCATACTCTTCAAACATTACTAAGCACAAGTAGAGTGCTAGAGCCTTGGTAACAGTCCGCCCACCTGGATTTCCCCCGCCCGCTGCAAAACTACCAAAAATCACCTCAACACGAAAGGTGTGGTAAAAGGCCTGGTAAGTCATCTAACCTCAGGCTTTCTCAACCTAATGGGGAATTCCAAGAGAGAGCCTTCTGCCAAGCTGGGATGCAGGCAGCAGCGTGGGAAGTGGGTGCAGGCAGGAACCGGGGAGGCAATCTGGAAACCTTACAGGCCTCTGGTCCTGTAGACAATGTCTATTTAACCACATCCCCTCACTGTAACAAGCAAGTAGCATATCACAGATACACAAAAATTCCTGGTGCACTAGTGGGCAAGCTGAAGAAAATACCCAGCGAGCATCACATATGCCCAAACAGTGCACAATGCCATCCAAACCATCCAGTTGTTAAATATGTTGAAGGGATCATTTCAGTCACATAGATACTATTTGAATAGATATCAGTTTCAGACCAAAGATCACTTGAAATTGACTACAGAAAGCCCAATTCTTTTTTTCTTATGGTGATCATATCAGCAGATGAATCAATATTCAACCTAGTCCTACTTAGAAGAACACAATGGCGATCCTACATTTAAAAAAATAAAATTTACATTTTAGGTCACACTTAATGTAATCCATCACTAGATGCTTGAGGAACTTCTGAGTCAAACAAGTGTCTGGCTTCCTAGGCTCGGTCAGGCATCATCACTAATACGACTGCAGAGTGCAGTGGTCAGCCTGCAGCCATGCAGTCAGCAGGGTATGGGACAGTTTCAGTGTGCTGGGAGACCTCTGACCCAGCCCAGGCAAAATGTTTATTACCCTGTATTTGCAAGCCTCTGGATGTAATTTCCAGTTGACAGAGATTGGAGGAATAAAGAACTCAGTGAACATTACTTGCAGAACACACCAGTATGTACAAGTAGTCCTGAAGATTTCCCCATTTGTGAAGTGCAGGTAGGTCCGGGAGAGAAGGACAAGCCAAGTTCTTAACCAAGAGACAACTTGACAATTGGTCTAGGTTTGACCAATGGCTTTCAGAGGCAGTATGAAACGGAATTTAAAAGTTCCTACAATTTTTAAGTTTGTGCACATATTTGCAGTTATTTATGTGAGCTATTCTTATTAAAAATACACAAGCACATGCTTGAGACTTTGAGAACAATTATATTGATCTCCGTTTCTTTTTAGCTGAGATTTACCTTTGTCAATGGACTACACACAAATGTCAGTCCAGTGGCCTGTGATCAATTAATTCACTTCCCCCCAAAAGCACACATGGCAAGACCTTTCAAAAGGGTAAAGAAACTTTTCAAGAAACTGCAAGCATAACCGGATATCCCTATGCAGGGCAGGGCAGGGCACGCGGGGGTGGTGGGGTGGTGGGGTGGTGGGGTGGTGGTGGTGGTGGTGGTGGTGGTGGTGGTGGTGGTGGAATATAGACTTCTCCCACCTTCTACTACATTAAAATGAATTTAAAAATGCCTTAGAGAATTGGGTGCGGTGGCTCATACCTTTAATCCCAGCACTTGGGAGCCAGAGGCAGGCAGATCTGAGTTCCAGGACAGCCAGGGCTACAGAGAAACCCTTTCTCAAAAACAAAACAACCAACGAAACAAAAACCCCCCACAAAACTGAAATGCATTAAAAACCCACATATAAGGGTTGAAACTATAAACTGTTAGGTGTAAGAGCCTCCTAATTTTGAATTAGGCAACGATTATTTTAACCTAAAGCACAAATAACAAAAGAAAAAGTTTCATTTTGATGAAACCCAATTGTTTTTTGAGTGCCGATACATGGTATAGAAACTGAAAAGATAACAGAGTAGTAGCAAATTATGTATCTGAGAAAGGTCTGGTATTTTTTAAATA
>CABHPP010144012.1:0-20000 GCA_902168425.1 Peromyscus attwateri
AAAAAAAAATAAAAATGGGCGAAAGATCTAAACAAAGAATTCTCAAGAGAAGACTCCTCAAATGGCCAAGAAGCACTTAAGGTGCCTGTATAATTGGTGTCCTCTTCAGGAAGTTGTCTCCTGTGCCAATTCACTGGAGATTATCTCCCACTTTCTCTTCTAATAGGTTCAGTGTATCTGGATTTATGTTGAGGTCTTTGATGCACTTGGACTTGAGTTTTGTACAGGGTGATAAATATGGATCAATTTTCATTCTTCTACATGCCAGCATTCAGTTAGACTAGCACCATTTGTTGAAGATGCTTTTTCCCCCACTGTATAATTTTGGCTTACTTGTTGAAAATCAGATGTCAAAAGTTGTGTGGATTTACATCTGGGACTTCCATTTGATTCCATTGATCCATCTGTCTGTTTTTATCATGTATCATGCAGTTTTTCTTACTATAGCTCTGTAGTAGACCTTGAAATCAGGGATGGTGATATCTCCAGAAGTTCTTTTATTGTAAAGGATTGTTTTAGCTGTTCTAGATTTTTTGTTTTTCCATATGAAGTTGAGTATTGTTCTTTCAAGTTCTGTAAAGAATTGTGTTGGGATTTTAATGGGGATTTCATTTGAATCTGTGGAATGCTTTTGGTAAAATGGCCATTTTTACTATGCTAATCCTATCAGTCCATGAACATGGGAAATCTTTACATCATCTGATAGCCTCTTCAGTTTCTTTCATCAAAGACTTGAAGTTCTTGTCATACAGGTCTCCACTTCCTCTGTTAGAGTTACACCAAGATAATTTATATTATTTGAGGTTATTGTAAAAGAGGTTGAATCTCTGATTTTTTTTTCGGCCTGTTTATCATTTGTATATAGGAAGGCTACTGATTATTTTGAGTTATTCTTGTATCCAGCCACTTGATTAAAGTTGTTTAACAATACAGGAGTTCTCTGGTAGAGTCTTTAGGATTGCATATGTATACTATTACAGCATCTGTGAATAGTGATACTTTGACTTCTTCCTTTCCAATTTGTATTCTCTTGATCTACTTTTGTTGTTTTATTGCTCTAGCTAGAACTTCAGGTACTATATTCAAGTACTATACCATATATAGTTATGGAGAGAGTAGACAACCTTGTCTTCTTCCTGATTTTAGAGGAATTGCTTTGAGTTTCTTTCCATTTATTTGATGTTAGCAATCGACTTGCTGTATATTGCTTTTATTATTTTTAAACATGTCTCTTGTATCTCTGATCTCTCCAAGACTTTTATCATGAAGGTATGTTGGATTTTTTCAAAGGCTTTTTCAGCATCTAATGAGATGATCATGTCATTTTTTTCTTTCAGTTTGTTTATATGGTAGATTACATTGACAGATGTTTGTGTGTTGAACCATCCCTGCATCTCTGGGATAAAGACTACTTGGTCATGGTTGATGATACTTTTGATGTGTTCTTGGATTTGTTTTGCCAGTATTTTATTGAGTATTTTCATTTTTGTTCATGTGAAATTGTTATGTATTCTCTTTCTTTGTTGAGTCTTTGTGTGGTTTGTGTATCAGGGTAACTCTGACCTCATAAAATGAATTTGACAATGTTCCTTCTGTTTCTATTTTGTGGAATAATTTGAGGAGTGTTGGTATTAACTCTTCTTTGAAAGTCTGGTAAAATTCTGCACTAAAATCATCTGACCCTGAGATTTTTTTGGTTGGTAGACTTTTAGTGACTGTTTCTACTTCTTTAGGGGTTATCAGTCTAGATAAATTGTTTATCTGATCTTGATTTAACTTAGATAAGTGGTATCTATCAAGAAATATGTCCATTTCTTTTAGATTTTCCCTTTTGTTGGAGTACAGGTGTTTGAAGCATGACCTAATGATTCTCTGTGTTTCCTTGAAGTCTGTTATGTCCTCTTTTTTGTTTCTGATTTTGTTGATTTGGATGTTCGCTCTCTGTATTTTAGTTAGTTTGGATAAGGGTTTATCTAATTTGCTGATTTTCAGAAAGTACTGACTCTTTGTTTCATTTATTCTTTGTATTGTTCTGTTTGTTTCTAGTTTATTGATTTTAGCCCTCAGTTTGATTATTTCCTTCAGCCTTCTCCTTTTAGGTGAGTTTGGTTCTAGAGCTTTCAGGTGTGCTGTTCAGTCACTAGTACAAGATCGCTCTAAATTCTTCATGAAGTCACTTAGTGCTAGGAACTTTCCTCTTAGCACTGCCCTCATTGTGTTTGGGTATGTTGTGCATTCATTTTCATTGAATTCAAGGAAGTCTTTAACTTCTTTCTTTATATCTTCCTTGTCTTAGTGGTAACTCAGTAGAGAGTGGTTCAGTTTCCATGAGTTTGTAGGCTTTCTGTTGTTGAAATCCAGCTTTAATCCCAATGGTCTGATAGGTTACCGGGGGTTATTTCAATCTTTTTGTATCTGTTGAGACTTGCATTGTGGTCCAGTATATGGGTGAAGACAAACTTTGGATCTGAAACTTTTGAGGTTGGAATATACACCTTTAATCCAAACCTAGTGAGTTGGGAAGATATACCTTTAATTTGGGCCACACCTTCTGCTGGCATACTATATAAAGGCATGGATGAAGGCACCTTATTCTCTTTCCCTGCTTGCTCTTAAACTTGATGGTAAGTCCATTCCTTCACTGGCATTAGAACCTACTTTCTCAGAATCCTGGAGTATACAGAAGAACAGTAGAGACATCTAGCCTCATTACTGGATTGTTGGACCATTCATTGGTATTGAATTGTAGATCAGTCATTGGCCACAGGTTGTAAGCCTTTCTAATAAAACATTCTACAAATTCAGCTCCTCTAGAGAACTCTGACTAATAAAACCTTCATAATAACTAAAACTATACACAGAGGGTCTTGCTATATCCCAACACACTTAGTTAGGTCTGGGTATAGTATCTATCCACACTTCTGGGCGCAGATGTGACTATGTGGAAGATTGGTGCTATGTGAACAGAAAACTACTGATAAATAGCTTTTATGATCAGGAAGTAAATGAAGATATATAATCCATGAATTATTACCATGTTGGTTCAAAAGCCTCTTGGTAGAGATTGAAAAAAATATTTATACTAATGTCCTTAAGAATATATGTATTGTAGGTCTGCACGTAGAAGAATGCAAATAGAGCCATACTTTTTACTCTGCACAAAACTCCACTCCATATGGATCAACATAAAGGTACATATACTGAATCTCATAGAAGAGAAAGTATGGATTAGTCTTGAACCATTTGGCACAGGAAAAGACTTTATGAACAAAACACCAATAACACAGGCATGAAGATCAACAGTTAATAAATGGAACCTCAAGAAGCTGAAAGGCTTCTGTATGGTAAAGGACATCATCATTCAGACAAAATGGCAGGCTCCAGAATGAAAAAAAATTACCAACCACATATCTGATAGAGGGCCAATATCAAAAGTATATAAAGAACCCAAATACCTAGACATCAAGAAAACAAATAAGTCAATTTAAAAATGGACTTCAGATCTAAACAGAGAACTCCCAATAGAGGAAACTCAAATGGCTGAGAATCACTTAAGGAAATGTTCAACATCCTTAACCATTAGGGAGATGTAAATTAAAACTACTTTGTGATTTCTTCTTTACTAATCTCAATGGCCAAGATCAATAAAACAAATGGCAGATCATGTTGGCAAGGATATGGAGTAAGGGGAACATGCATCCATCATTGGTGGGGGTGCAAATTTTTAAAACTACTATGGGAATCAATGTGACAGTACCTTGGGAAGCTGGGAATCTACCTACCTCAAGATTTAGCTAAACTGCTCTTAGACATATACCCAAAGAACATTTCAGCCTACTACAGTGACACTTGCTCAATCATGTTTATAGCTCTCTTCAAAATAGCAAGCCTAGATGTCTGTCAATGGATGGATGGATAAATAAAATGTGATACATTTGCACAATGGAATATTACTTAGCTATTAAAACCACAATTATGAAATGCACAAGTAAATGAATAGAGATAGAAAATCATCCTGAGTGAGGTAACTCAGACTCAGAAGAACAAATATAGTATGTATTTGATTATATGTGGGTTTTTAGCTGTTAAGTCTTCTGTAAGCAGACCATAATCCATATAAACAAAAAAGTTAGGTATAGAGTAAGGGACTGTTGGGGAGGAATGGATCTCCCTAGGAAAGGGAAATAGAATATATAGTTTTGGATAGATGAGAAGGGGAAACTGTAATGGTAGAATCAAATGGGTAGGGAGGGAAAATAGGGAGGGACAGGTAAAGTTTAGGGACTTTTGAGGGGTTTTATGGAAATGTAATGCAGTAGAAGCTTCCTAAAATATATATGTATATGAAGGTAATTTAAATGAAATTGCCAAATAATGAGGGAAACAGAGCCTCAACTGGACACCATTCTTCACCAAGTGAAGATTCCAGTACTGGGAATGAGTTTCATCTAATCAAGTGTTTGCCCATAAGGACCCCAAGGAAACTCCCAAACAACCCAGGCTATTGCCAAGGCTATTGGTTATAGTCAGAACATTTCTCAGGTCTAGGTCAGTGCCCCCACAGTCTAGGCAAATCTCTCTCACCTGTGGTCCCACAGCTGCTGGAACTCAAGTAAACATACAGAGGCTTAATATTATTTACAAACTGTATGGTCTATGGCAGGCCTCTTGCTAGCTAGCCCTTATATCTTGAATTAACCCATTTCTACTAATCTACATGTACTGCCATGTGGCTTTGTGGCTTACTGGTACTTTTTCTTCTTGCTTCTCCTGGCAGGAGCTCCCAGACTCTGCCTTTTTCCTTCCTGTCTTTCTCAGATTTCCCACCTGCCTCTAAGCTGCATTGCCATTGGCCAAATCAGCTTATTTATGAACCAACAGGAAAAACATATATTCATAACATACAAAAAGATATCCTCCAGCAATTGGTTGCTCTCCAAAAACTATGGTAAAGCCCGATTGATGAAGACAACTCCTACCCAATTCATTAAATATGGAAAAGTCAAGCCAGTGCCTACATAGAACCTTCACAATTATGCACCTACAATTTACAGCGGTCTCTTGCCAGCAAGACATGCAACCACAATGATCACACAAAGCTTGTGGGATAAACCAACCACTATCTAATATGATTTAAGGTTCATTCCATGAGACTGAACCTATCTCTGACAGTCCTTGGGGGTCACGACCTTGAGAATAGATAGGCAAGGAACCTAGGGGAAAAGCAAATTGCAGTGTTCTGCTGTAGGAAGGTAGCCATAAAATGACACCTAATGACATTCTGCTATGCTCATAAATCAATGTCTCGTTCATCCATCATTAGGGAGGTTTCCGAAATAAAAAGACACCCAGCCAGATAATGTACAGAGAGTGAAAGAACTTTGAACACTCATTCTTAAATGTGATGTGTGCATCAAATCCCTCCCATCAAGACTCATGAAATTCTGGGGAAGAGATAGCAGAAAGACTGTTAGAGCCAGAGGAGATGAAGGACACAAAAGAAACAAGCCTTTGTAGGCACAGCAGGACTGAGGTACATATCAGTTCACAGAGATTGCATCAGTATGCACAGGGACATCAAAGATCTGTGCCAGATGAGGTTCAAGTGCAGGGAAAAGAAGTTGTACACAAGTCCCCATCTCCAACCATTAAGACATCTCTAATATATAACCATTTGCAGATGAAAAATAGTTTATTCCAACTGAGTCACACTGGGGAAGAAAGATTCTTAAGGGTAGGGCCCTGTTCAGCAATAGTTGTCCAACACAAAAAGAACTCAGTAGTGTTTTTGGAGGTTCTTTGTCTCCTAATTTTTAGTCAGAGCTTTAATTAATTAATTAACTAATTAATTTTTAATTTACCATTTTTTATCTTGTAGGTTCTTTTATGTATGCTATGGCTTCTGTTTTTGTATTTTTTATTTAATTTTTAAGTTATTATTTTTATCTTATAGGTCCTTTGATGTACTGTTATGGCTTCTGTTTTTGTATTTTTTATGAGATTCCTGTGTGTGCAAATGTGTGTCTCTGCATTTTTGTTTCTTGTGCTTCTTCTTTGGCTCTTTTTCTTGTTTTTGTCCTATTCCAATTTGTTTTTTTTTATTTTATTTTATATTATTATTATTATTTAGATACCTGTTTGTAGTTTAAAAAGAGACACAAAGGGTATAAATTCAGATCAGAGGGGACTGGGGGGATCCTAGAGGATTTGGGGAAAGAGAAACTGTAATCAGAATATGTTGTATGAAAAAAAATCTAATTTAAATAAAAGGAAAATAGAAAAAAAGAATCTATGTAGTAAGGATATTTTTGTACATGACTATTTTTCTGTATCTGCTTTCTAGCCCCCTTCCAAAACCCCATAATGCCTTGGCACTTCTAACCTGAGATCCACTAATCATGTGTTTCACTCTGCAAGCTGAATCTTTACATTTTTTTCCCTTGCTGTGATTTGACCTGCCACATTTACTCTCCAAACTATACTCTTTACAGCTGTGTGGTCTGCCATGTAAGATCCTTGAAATTCAGTGTGACATAGGGTATTGCTCTCTTTCTTTTGATACAGGTTTATAAGTAGTGCTATGAGCTCCCTGTCTTATAACACTTCTTTATGGCTCCCAGACACTTAATCTTGGGAATAAAAAGTCTACAGTTTCAATCTTAAGGCAAGACTTACAACATCCTTCACAATCTCTGGGTTTTGAGTCTCTGAGAACTACCATGGATGTAGTATTTCAGCAGCATATTCTCCCCATATCCGTGGAATTTAATTTCTGAAACTTCTTCACTTACTTAGGGCACAGATTTTTTTCAGCCCTCTGAGATCTCCTGACATCAGTGAATCAGAACTTAGGTATGAGTCCAAGAGAGGGACCTAACACAATTCAGTTGTGATGACACCAGAACTCTTCTTCTTCTTCTAAGAAAGACTTGGATGTTTCAATAAATTATGTGTCTGTGGATGTGCTTGCTGTAGTAATTCCCATCCTGTAACCTTGCAAGGGAGATTCTTAGATTTTCTCTTTTACGATCTCACCTAGTTCTGAGGCTCCCTATTCTATTTGATATGGCTGGCTACAGATCAGGCATTCCTTCAGTCTCAGAATAATTCTTACATTTTGCTTCTTACCTTGATGTGGTACTGTCAGTACAGTTCAACCCCAGGTTGTGTCTGTTCTGGCCTGTCTACCACATTCAGAAACCCGACTGTCACACTGCAAGGGGTGGTCTTAGATCACCAAAGCTATAGCTAGGAAGTCACCTTATGATTAAAATTCTATGAATCTCTGAAAGAAAAAATATTACTTTAATACAATTAAATCTTGTTTTTCTTCCATGGTACTAAGACACTTTTTATTTAAATTTATGAGGAATAATAATGTGAGGTAGCAGGAAATGCTCAAAAAGGTTGAGGAGAAATACTTTATTTAGGGAATAATACGAAGACTTTGAAGTAGGATATTTTATTGCACATTACAGGATATAGCTACATTCTTTCCCCTCAGTTTCATTTCATATTGAAGAGATCCAATTTCAATCCCTTTCTTTGTCTGTACTCTCTTTCCTTCCAAATAAAATTCCCAAACTCACCAGTCCCTTTTCTTATAACTCCTTCTTTAATATTGTATTCCAGCTTCTCTAATACTGATTGCTAGAACAAAATTACTTCCTTGCTTACCACTGGGAGTCATGGTGCCCACAGTCTTATATTCATTTAATATTAGAGACTGTAAATGAGACTTGTACCTGTCTATATATGAATGCTCTTACCTTTTTATGTCTGAAGTGTTTTTTTCTAATCACTATTGCTCATGTTTCTTTATTTTCTAGTTCAGTTTGTTACTATAGGGCTATTGGAGGCAACAGATAACTGAGTATTTAAGCTTTCAGTAACTGATGATTTCATTGTCATGATTTTATACTTGTAGGACACTACCTCAATAGTTATGATTCATGGAATCATAACATTCCTAGCATCTATGATGAAGTAGTTATAGATTACAAAATGAAGATAATAAAGATAATTATCATGATAAAAGATATTTACACAAATTGAGGTATACTACAGATACGATTATTTGATAGATAAAAAGATTTGTCACATTCTTTGTCAAACAAAATTATAGTCTTAAATGGGAAAGGAGTGAAGTTGTTCATATAAACAAAACACTAAAACTGTATATGAAATAAACAACTATTTAAAAATACGGAAGACATAAGAAAGAAAATTCCGCCAGGGCATGATTGACTCATAAAACTAAAACTTGACAGGCTAAGGACATTGAGAGTGCTGCTTCCTGTCCTGAGTGTGTACCATCCTTTGCCAGTGCAGCTGTTTACATGGCAACAGGCTCCAGGTGACAAAGATCAGCATTCCAGACTTGAAAAGCAGCTGGAAATTTAAAAAGGAAACCCTGAACAGCATGAGAAACAAGGAGACCCAGATATGGAGCATAAACTGCCCAAATAGCTAGCTGACAGCTATATAACAGGACTGTGGGGAAACCTCGGGAGGTGTGATTGGAAAGCAGCCGGAGGCCAGAGATAAGTACCCTCATGTGTTACTGAATGATGGGGCTGCATTTTGAGAAATGCATCCATAGGTGATTTTGTCATTGTGTGAACATCATAAAGTATACTTACATGAGCCTAGATAGTGAACCCTTCTACACATCTAGGCAAAGAGTCTCTTACTGGCAACATGAACAGAGGGATTTGTATATCTACAGGCTACAGAGAACAAAACAACACAAGAAAAATGATGCAGTAAAGGCTACATAAACATGAGATACATAAGCCTTCTGTGTGTGGCATAGCATACTTTTTATAGTCAACTTTTTATGTACAAGAGAATGCTCCAGCATAATAATAATGAAGTGAATGTATGCTCAGTATCTTAGTTTATTTTTTATTGCCCTATTTTGTTGTTGTTGTTTGGTTGGTTGGTTTTTTGAGACAGGGTTTCTCTGTGTAGCTTTGGAGCCCTTCCTGGAACTCACTCTGTAGCCCAGGCTGGCCTGGAATTCACAGAGTTTCACCTGCCTCTACTTCCCGAGTTCTGGGATTAAGGGCGTGCGCCACCACCGCCCTCAATGCCGTATGTTTTGTGCCATACATAGCTGCATTCACAATGTTTGTGTGACTGGCAGTATAGTAGACTTGTTTGTATGTGGCAATAATGTACTGCACTGCGGTGCTATGATGCCTATGATATGTCTAAACTACAGCATTGTTTTCAGCTCCATCATCATCTCATATGACTACCTTTGCATAGATGTCTGTCATTGACTAAACTCCAGTATATAGCACATGACTGTATACTTTGGAACCACAGGGTGTCTCAGAATCATCCCGATGAGTTTCATAATTTTACCCGGCTGGTTTCTTTCACTTAGTTAAGTCACAGGAAGGTTCCTGTCAGAAAACAGGGCTTACAAGCAGCAGGGAAGCTAGAAACTGGGAGATTTCCTGGGGCCAGGGGAAGAACAGGAGACATGAGCCCACTATCTGCTTAAATCTCCTGCTGACTGACCAACTTGGTGGCTTAGAGTAATTTGCAGGAAGCAGGATTAGCAGTGCACCAGCTGGAAGGAGTGAGAGCAGAGATGTGGGAGCCTTTGTGTCCTGCTGGGCCAGGAGCCTGGGGACTGGGACGGAAGTCAAGGGGGGACACCAGAGTGTACAACTTGATTTCAGATAAACAGCTGCCCAAAAATGTGGAAAGAGTCTGTTGAGTTGCCTCATCAGGCAAAGGTGCTCTCCTCAAGACTGGCAAGCTGAGTTGAGTCCCCAGAACTCACATGGTGGAAGGAGAGAATTGACTTCCTCAGTTTACACTCTGATTTCCACCCACTTGCCATGGAACATGTTTCCTTGACCCCATTCCCCCCATACACATAAAATAAATAAGTAAAAATACAAAAGTAAATTTTAAAAGAACAGTAGAATAACCTTTAAAAACTAGGTAGACTTTGGAATTGTTATATTGTTCATAAACTAGGTATCAAACAAAAATTAGGCATTTAGAGAATAGTTAGATGTAACAGATAGCTAAGAAAAATAAAGGCAGTAAGAGAAACTGACCAGACTGGAACTCAGATTCTCAACTTGAGGGGCCTGGATTTGAAAGCACATCAATTATGTTAAAAAGTAAAAATACAGTATCCTCAAAATATCACAATATGTCATCAATGGTCAAAAAGATAAGAAACCGCAGAAGAAATGACAGTTAACTGAAAATAGGAATTATAGAGCAGAAAAGCGTGTTTTGAACTCACTATTTTTCTTGAAGTTTCCTCTGCTTATACCAGGATCACCAAGGACTGCCCTTCTCATGTGTCCTCTCCTAAAAGAATACTTCTGTATTCCTCCCCCAGACAACCCATTCTTTTCCAACATTTTTTCAGTGTATCTTCTTACCTTGCCCTTCCTTTTGGGGTGGAGTGGGCAGTGTATGTGAAAGTGGGATTGTCACAGATGAAATGCCCCGAGGGGGCATTTCAGAGAGAAAAGGAGATGTAAAGGGAAAACTAGAAAAAGAGCTTTGATAAAATGGCAATATTAGCAAATTATCCAGACTCAAAGAGTGAAGGATTCTTTCCACACTCATGCTTTTCTTCAAAACAAGAACAGAGCCTGAAATAATCACATTTTACCAAAAGCATCCTAGGCAAGGATGGAAGGGAGCAGGGGAGAAAGGCTGTGCTGAGAGGTGCTGAACATTGGCCAGTTTCTGGAGTGGTGGCAGAGATTAATCAGCTTTTCACTCGCCAGTGACCTGGAACTACTTACTAATGGAAAGAGTGACTAGGGGATTCTGAGGACAGTGGCGTTCTCGATGCTGCAAGGGATTTAGGTCTCAAATTTACACAGGAAAATATTGTGTTCTGTAGCATTCAGAACATTGGAAGGAGAAATATGTGTTTAGTTTGCATCCTGACAGGCTAAAAAGTGGACAGAAGGGGATGCTTCATGTGAAAACAGACAGACAGATAAGCAAAATGAAGTGCATGAGAAGCTTGGAAAGGAATGACCACTGAAAAGAAAGATGCATTTAGACAGATGCTATTAATGTTTTAAATATGTCATAGACTAGCAGTTATGTTAGACTGTAAATGTGGGTCATTCATATGTTTTTCTCATTTTAGAGAAGTGAGACACTGAGAGTCATTGACCCCCCACTACTGTGTTTATTTGCTTCTATTCTTTCTTTCTTTTTTTGGTCTGTTAATATAGTATTATCTACAACAACATGTATTTTGGTCATATTTCCCTTCTCTTTCAGAATCGACTCTGTCTAAAATAAAATGAGGATTTTAAAACTTCCCCTCAAGGTAAGATAGGATTGGCCCAGCCCATTATGATTAACAGCAGCCTCGGGTCTATCAGAAACTAACTGTGGCACTTGGTGCAGAAAAATGTGCACATAAGAACAGCAAGCAAATAAGCCCTGTCAGTTGTGCAGAATAAGAGAAAATGAAAAATTAGGGTTTTTTTTTCATGAGAGATAAGAAGGGATTTAAGGTTCATCTAAAGACTGCTCTGTTGATATCATCCTCTTTTTCCAACATCTCTCCTTAATATCATCCCATTGCTTCCTCCTCCACAAAAAAACTGATGTAAGACACTTCCTTTCTGCCTCAAATCCAGTCTCTTTGTCCCTTTGGTTTCTCCGTTCCCCTCTGCTCTGCCTGTGCTAGTGCCTCCCTACAACATCCAACCCCAGCATTTTCCATTCTTTTCCTTTCCATTCTACTACTGTCGACATCTTCCACTTGGGTTAATAAAACCCAGTCCACTTTCTTCTTGTCTCCCACTCATTATCTCCGTTGTCATCCTTCCTTCAGCATTTTAAACTGAGTACTAATTAGCATTTTTCTTCACTCTACCATTCTGAAAAATATTATTTAAAAACTTACTTCTCCCAGATGATCCCAGTATTTTTATTAGTGTTTGCACTTCACTGTGAGATTAAACAACTCTCTAGGCATCAAGGAAATGTTAGCGATCCACAGGCAGAATCAATTATGACCTTAAGAAATATCTATAAATGGAAAAGATAAGAAAAGTTAGAAGGATATGTTAGCAATGCATACAGTAGGCCAGGGCCAGCAAAGCATGCTGGTCCTGTGCTTCTCCACTGTGCTATCTAAAGTCTGTGTGCTTCCATGCTACAGGATTCTTATTTCCTAGTCACCATATGTGCCATCCACTTCCTGCCCATGACTCTTCCTTGCATACCATGCCTCTAGTTTTCTCCAAGAAACTCTATTCATAAAAACCTATATAGACAAAGTATTAGGAGATGATCATGCCATATAGCAGCTGTTCACTGAGTGTCATAATCAGGTAACTCAGCGTTAGGTCCTAGGGATACTTTCATTTTAAAAACTGGTAACATCAAAATCTAGATTACTGTCTAAATGGCAGATTTTTAACACGGAATTATAGGATCAAGTTACAAGTATTCAAGACACTTTGTCAGTGAGGAATAAAAAGAACATTTTGCTGTCTTAAATCATAATCCTGTCTGCTCATTAATAAACAAGACCAGTGACATTAAAATTGCTAATCATAGCAACAAAATGTTGAATGCCAAGGTCAGTGTAGTGCTAAGGGGTCTTGATAAAGGACATGGAAATAAGACTATAAGATATTTCCATTTTGGGATAAAGACAAAATTAAGAACAGAAGCAAGATAAGTACATAGGACTCAGATATTACCATTTACTAGGCATCTGTCTAATGACATCTCTGGCTCAAGTCTCAGAAAACAACCTCACAGTAACCACTCATTGCCATCCCTGGGCTTTCCACCTCATCCAGATCTGCAGTAGTTCTCTTGTGAGTTCTACTCCAAAGTGATGCATGGTCTTAAGCAGACTAAGAAAGTTCCTTTTCTTACTTCCTCTTCTTCCCTCTCTCTGCCTTTTCTTTCTATCCCTTTCCTTATTTCTTGTTTTCCTTTCTTCTTTTCTTCCCTTTCCTACCTTTACAGAGAGAAAGCAAAAAGGAGGTGAGGTGATAACTACTTTTAATTAAAAATCCTATTATTCAAATCCTAAACTAGAATAATATGTAATATAAGGAGGCTATATATATGCTGTGTCGACTTAATGAAGAATATTCAGTATTGATGATTTGTTTATTTTGTAACTGGGTCTTGGCCTTGTTGCTCTGCTTCAAATCCTAGAAACATAGGTTTGAAATCATCTTTTTGTCCTCAGGGAAGGAAGGAGGCATATAGGCTACATGGGTACGTTTTCTTACTGGAGGTCCTGTGTATTCTGACCCTGTTTTGAAGTCTAATTAGGGGCATCCTGTCTGATAAAGTTTTGACTTCTGAAACTTACTTACTCTCTCTAGAGTCTCCTGTGCAAAGATGGAGAAACACTAAAAGATCTCAGAGGAATGATGATAGAAGACACAACTCTTAGAGCAAGTGCCTTGTCTGTGGCACGTAATAAATCATAGTTTGGTATTGAGCAGTAAATGTCATCAAGTTGTTGGTAACTCTTTTTTCTATTGTAAAGATTAAAAATTTAGGTGAATAGGCAACCTATAAAGTACAACAGAAAGACTTCTGTGTTAGACAGATCTAAGCAAAAGTCGAGTCGTCGATGCTAAAGGCAGCAGGCATATCTAAAGTAGTGAAAACATCTCTTCATTTTGTAGACAAGGTAACTCCATTCTTAGAGATTAAGAAACTCTCCCAGGATCCCCTAGGAAGCTGTGACTTAGCTGAAGCCAAAGTAGGGTCTAGTTTTGGTATTAGCTCTTTTCAGTCATGAAGACTGAACAGATGTGCTGAACTACTAGTTGAATTTACACTGATCTTAAACTGTAATTATAAAAATTAAGGAGGCATACAGGCAGTTGGACCGGATCCTGTGGTCAGTACATGAATTGGCTGTTTGAAACCTGGGGCTTAGTAGAGACCCTTGGCTCAGCCTGGGAGGAGGGGACTAGACCTGCCTGGGCTGAGTCCACCAGGTCGATCTCCTCAGGAGAGTCTTTGCCCTGGAGGAGATGGAAATGGGGGGTGGGCCGGCGGGAGGGGGGCAGGGCAGGAGGAGGGAGAACAGAAGAATCTATGGCTGATATGTAAAGTTGAATTATATTGTAAAATAAAATAAAATAAATTAAAAAAAATTAAGAAGAAACACACATGAACTTGTATAGATATCCAAGTAAAATATCTACTGTGCTCTGGTTGTACAGTTTTTAATACATTCCATCGAGAATAAGAGAATGGACACAAAGGCTAATAATTTTACTGTGGGAAGCTTGTTAAAAGTGCAAAATTTGCTTCTTACAGTTTTGTGATATGTAAAGCAATGAGAGACATGGATTTAAGCTATTGCATTTCCCCTCAAGTATCTATTCCCCTTCTTTTATCTACTATAAATCTAACCAAATTTATAAACATTCCTTCCAAAATTACCTTCTGCTTTTCTGTTTATCATCTAACTTTGGATGTATTTGAATTTTTATATGAATTAAATATAACCAAGAAATTAAAAATGAAATACCTTCAGTTCCTGGTGCTATGCACATTTCCAGCACACTTTGCTAAGCCTTATGTTGCTTTTAATGCATCAACACAGTTGAAGCTCAGATACCGAGATACTGCAGATCTAGATGCTGCATCCACTGGGGAGTTCATTAGTAGATGTCTTCTTCAGTTCAAAGATGGCACTTGAGAGTTTTAAGACTCTCTAGTTTACTAATTAGCCTACCCCCAAGGAGCATGTTTAACATCACTCAAACCTTTTTACCTTTATTGATATGGGCATTTGCACATCACTGTGTTCATTTTAATGTGTCTAAATCCCTAGTCACATCCGAGGACAAGTACTTCAGGACACATTAGGAATCCTGCTTAATGATTTCCTTTGTCAGATTTATGTATATTTACTTATGAGTAAATAATGGGTTTTATTTTGCCTTTTATCTAACTAAGCATATTATTTTTATAACATCTCCCCTAAGCCTCAGGTCATCATAACCACATGTAATAAAAGTAAACTCATGGTGGTTGGTAAATTTTGAACTTAATCCCACCTTTTGCCAAATTAATCACAATTGAAACCTTTGACAAGACCCTCTGTTCGATGGGTGATTGTCTAGGAATTAGGTAGGGAGTTCCCATGGTAGGTAAACATGCAACTAGTTTTTTAAAATTCTGTTGCCATGCTCTGTTTGTTGTGAGCTATTGTGGTAAATTGTTTCATTTAGATGATTTTATGTAGTTATTCCCCAAGTTTTACCTTGAGTCAAGAAGAAGCAACTGGCAGTTATTTTGGATTCATGCAGCTTTACCACACAAAGTCTCTTTCAGAGCTGCAGCTTGCTTCATCTCCTGCTGTCAGCAACTGAGAACCACTGGAAACTGTTTAGAGGTGAGCTACTGGGAGAGCCTCCTAAACACATTGGCTTTCTAGCCTTCATTCAAATCTCTATATTTCTCCTCTCATTCTCAAGGGTAGAGTAACCTTTTTATAAGTTAAGTTTTGGCCATGCCCTCTTTCATAAGACCCTTCAGTGTTTTCCCATTGCAATTGGGAAAGGGATCCAATCATTTTAACATATTGTTAAGTGAAGGTCTGACTTGAGACAGAAAGCTCATTCACTGATTCCCTACTATCAAACTGCAACCTGAGTTTATTATATAAACAAAATGAAATCTAACCAAAGATTATAGCAAAGAACATAAACAGCCAAGCCACAATCACAGGCAGCCATCTCATCAGATGATGCCTATCTAAGTCAAGAGCCCCATCACATGTCCAAATAAGGAAGATGCCTTGTCCTAGCTGGTCAAGTGATTCCTCTACTTTCCTTCTGCATCTAATCCATAAGCTCACTGGACCCACTGCTGGCCAGAGCTCTCTGAACCTCCTATGGGTCTGAGCACTGCTTAGCCCACAGGCTTCTTTACTCAGATAAACTGTTATTACTGGTCTAAAGCTTTTGACAATACACTCTTAATCTCTGCATGCTGCAAGTCTTCAGTCATCTTTCTATTTCTCTTATTCTCCATCATTAATGGAAAAATGCCCTGGAGCCTAGGTTTCAATTTCTTAGACATAAGATGGCAATTTCATATTACAGACCACCATTTACATATTGTTTTTTTCTGTTAAAGTGTTCATCCACCATTAAAGTCCTAACTATTTTTTGCAGAATTCAGGTTTCATATTTCTTTGCTTTACCTAAATTTTATTCTTTGCTTTGTCAAAGTGCTGTATCTTTTCATCATAAGATTTATAGGACTGTTAATTATATTTTCAGTTGCCTCACCTAAAGTTCATGCTTCATACAAGCAGACAAACTTTATGAGAACATGGGCCATTGCCTCTTTTAATAACTTGTAAATGCCAATATAAAATATATGTACTGTTATGTCACAATAGAACACACTGACTGTCACACAAGTTATCAAAAACCTTTTTTAGTGCTTAAATAATGACTGAATAACCTATGATGCTGGGTCTTTTGAGTTATCTCCCAATTTATCTTGTCTGGCTACCAGTCCAGTGTCAGCAACAAGGTTAACTGTTGTGCAATGTCATAAGCTATTGGCTCTTCTGTTTCACACATTAGGGAAATCTGAGCACCGGTGGAACAAAAGGGCGTCAGAAGGGATTTTATACATAGGACATTGTAATGAGTAGCAGAAAATACATTTGGCCAGGGCAGGGAAGCTGACGGGGAAATATTTTTGTCAACTATACTCTTGATGTGATGTAATATATGATACAAAGAACTTAATCCTCAGATAGTATGGACATTCAGACCTGTCAGTGTCTTCCTGTCTCTTTAATTTGGCCCCATACCTTCTAAATTAGATAGTTCACTGGGAACTTGAAGCTTTCACTGATTTCCTGCTGTAGAATTTACTCTCCTTTTTATAGCCCATTTAAGTCTTTCTATTTAGGTAAGTCAGAATGGAACTAATCATAACACTTGAATTCGTGTTCTTTAAATCCTGATGATCAAGTCATGGCATTAATTTCTTTGCATGGCTTCCTGTGTCTCTGCATGATTCCTTACTCCTAAAAACAACATTCTAAAATGTCTGGATGACTTAAGGTTTAATCATACAATAAAAGAATGTCTAAGTGATGAATTGTTTGAAGACTATGAATTATTTACTCATGTATACCTGAATATTTCCTAAAGCCAACTACCTTTGAGGTATCTTCCTATGAAATTTTACTTATTTAATAAGATAATGAGTTTAAGGAACAAAAGATATCATTTGTGACTGAAACAACAATGCTTTCAAATATTTTGATGTCCTGCACTGTTGATAATTTTTAAAAGTAATATATCGTAAGTTCTAATATCTTATTAAAGATTTTGATTGTGTGGTATTGCCTGGCAGTTTCCCTTTTCATAGAGGTTAGTTTGATTCTACCAATCCCATTCCAGGAAAATTACCTATTGCTTTTGGTACCCATTTACTTGCCTTATGGATTGCATTTGTGGTTGATAGTCTATTAAATTACTGTGCAGATTGGATTCAGGCCAGTGGTTAAAATATTTCTATTAGACTCCAACAGCATACGTGTATCTCCTACAAATTCATGTAACTTTCTTATCATTCTGACCGTTTCATTCTGGCAAAGGAGGCAGAATTGGGGGCACACTCAATTTTTCAGGTGTGCATCAGCCAACAGGTTTTAGGAGCTGAGTGTTTGGGAACAGAGAGTAGTTAAAGCAGAGATTTGTAGATCACCAGATTCTTATGAGAAAGGCTCATGTTTCACTTTGTTATATTCAACCGGTAGAGAAATGCCCCTCTATTTTAACAACTTCCAAACACCATGAAGCACACCGCTTTAATCCATTATGGAGATTTTGAAGTGGTGTTTTACTGTTAATTCTTTGAAAAGGCAACATATTTATTCCTCTTTTTTATATTTTATATATATTTTACACATTTGTGGTGACTCTGTCTCTCTCTCCTGTCCTCCACAAGAAATAGCAAATATACTGTTGTTTTGCAAACCGAGATGCAGCTGTAAGAACAAGGGTCAGCTTTATTTAAAAATGACACAGGCACCTCTTATTAAGTTTACTCTTATTTTTGATTTCCTGAAAATCTTGCTTTTCCACTGTGATAAATAACCCATAGGCACAACAAGATGACTTCTTCCATTATCTAATTGCAAAATACAATTGCCCTCGAGACTCCTCATGCTGATATTATACTGACTCTTTAATTTGTCCTATTATTTCCAGGGCAATGAAGAGATGTGATCATTATGACAAAAGTTTCATGACTGGTATATCAGTCATTAAGTTGCTGTCAGTAACCGTAAGGGGGCATGACAATCACTGAATCTTGGTTCTCAGATTGAATATCATGTCACATGGGATACCAACTTCACTTGACTATTATTGAACCAATATAGGATTTGGCATTCCCTTAGATTCAAAGGCTTGGAAGATATGACAGATAATTTTATGTTTCCTGGACGGGTCTAAGGGAAACCTGCATTGGTAGTAAAATGTTATTTCTGGGTATTCTGTAAAATCATAGCTTTCTGAGTCAGTAAACTGAAAATCATCTTCCCTCACTGGGCATTATCAAATCTATTGAGAACTCTAATAGACCAGAAAGTCAGAAGAATCACTAACTGTAGTGGGTAGCCATTCCAGCTTTGATCTGGAAGTTCCAACCCCCATTGAGGCTTCGGTAACTGAAATGCCTACAAGGCGGGGCCAAGGGAGGCCCCTGGAGACCTGCAATCCTGATGTGCCAGCTCTCCTGGTTCCTGAATCCTTGATGCTGGAGGTAGACTGAATAGAGTTCTCCAGAGAACACCACTGAGCTATGCCACACCTTTTCCAGACCCTGTAAACTATCCCTTCATTTGTAAGTTACCCCACAAAATAAACCTCCCTTTTAACTACGTGGAGTGGCCTTAATAATTTCACCATTATCTGGTGCCCAATGTGGGGCAAATTCCAAAGGCTTGGGTGGCTCCCGCCCTCAGCTTCCTCCCTGGCTGGCAGGCACTTGAAGCTGCAGGTTACCGCCTGCAGAGTTCCATAAAACCAGGAAAAACCTACATGGTTTCATTCCTGAAAAAGAGCTAATCCGTCTCAGTTCCGCAGCAAGTGTAACACCCAGACCAGCGAAACCGCTGTGAGTGGGGAGTTCCCCCCTCCTCCCTGAGTGCCGGCTCCCCGCCCTAGCCTGAGGCTTCCACAGTTTCACCTAGTTAAAATAGATAGGGCACTGTCCCCTGTCCCGGGTGGGGGTTTGGAGCCATGCCTACTGGCAGATATTTGAACTCTGGGTATTCCTGTGTAAACAACTGAATTAACAAAGTATTTAGTCAGGCATGGTGACACACATATGCCATCCCAGAACCAGGGAAACTGAGGAAAGAGGATGTATGAATTCAAGATTAGCTTTGGCTACAGAGATCTGCCTCCCTGCCTTTACCTCAGAATATTGGCATTAAAGGTATGTACCACTATCCTTGGCTAAAGTTTATACCTTAAAATAGATAGAAAATGGAGACATTGTTCTGAGATTATTAGGTAAGGAAAACTTTGTTAAATGTTTTATCAATTTTTATCTAAGTTTTCTAAGACTTTTCCTCACTTTGGATTGATGAAAATTATTGAACTTTGAGGACAAACAAGTAAGTTTCTTTAAGTCTACTGGGACAAATAATTCAGTAGTTTATTATAGATATATTTTGAAGCTCTTTTATTTAATCTAATTTATAGATATAATTTGTTAAAATAATATTCTTTCTAATTTTAGAATCTAAAATGTTTTGAAATAGTGTATTTTTGGTGGTACCCCTAGAATTTAGATCTATCCTAAAACAAATCATATCCAATATTTCTAGCCTACCTTTTTTTGACTTGCCTACCATTGCTATGAAAGAATCAGTTCTAATTCCAGATTTTAACATAGAAGCACAGAGTTTAATATGTATTAGTTGATAGAATTAAAAATAGTTTATTATGCCT
>CABHPP010144012.1:25000-54668 GCA_902168425.1 Peromyscus attwateri
CTCCATATGCATGTCTTGGCATATTTCCCACCACACTAAGTAAATAAGTGTATTTTAAAAGTTTAAGGTAGAAGTGTGTATGGGTATAGTGTGCTGAACTCTATTCTGGGCACCCACATTTTCTGTCACCACATAGGGCATACCTAGGAGAGGAAGCCTCTCAGTGCCTAGAATATAGAAGATGCTTCAGTCAAACCATGCACCTGAACCATCATCAGTTCACTCATACAGATGAGGAGCCCTATCAGTGTAAGGTGTGTTAAAATGGGGGGGTTCTCTTGCAGCTTTATCCTCCACAGGTACCAAAAAATCCACCCTGAGGAGAGTCCCTGTATGTGCAGTAAGGGTAAGAAGTTTCTCTCAGAGTTCATACCTTTTCATTCGTGAAAGAACCCATGAGATAAAGAACTTAACCTTTTATTGAGTTGAAGGGATAGTGTGACATTGTCTCCTTTTTTAAAAACTACGGAGCCCACAAAGTGGAGAATATATTCTGTATTTTTGACTTGAGGGGAAGGTTTCCAGAATTTAGGTAATGCCCCTAAGTGATAAACTATATGAATGTACCCTTTGAGGGAAAATCTTTCCCAGAGAGCCAGCTCAATTAACCACCACATTATTCACACAGGAAGAAAGCCCTAAAATTTGAATGTCCTGTTTAGGACCACTTTTCTCCTAAGTTCATTTGGAGACCAGGTCAACCTACCCTTTGTGTGTGTGTCTTTAGGAAAGGTTTAATTAGGTGCCTTTCTGTTTCCAGTGTTTATCACAACAGTTTTGGGAAAATATGTGTATTCTTTAATTCATTCTTCTTTCAAGACTTTCTCCAGGGGTGTGTGAGCTACTGAGCCCTTCAAACCAAAGAAGAGGAGCAATATCTTCTGGAAAATTAGCTGAAGGTCCATAAGACTGGCAATTATTTACACGTCTTTCAAAAGCTCTGACTCAAAGTCATGGGCACTCCAAATCAGCCACCTCACACTCCCCACAGTAGTTTGGCAAGAGTGCGCATTGGCATATAAGCATCACCTCACACAAAAGGAACCAGAGACCTAAGGGAAATCATGAGGTAAAATTTGCAGATGTGTCCAGAAATAGGCAAATTAAATGAATATGTGGTTATAGCCTATCTTTCCAGAAACTGAGTCTTCTCTCATACAACAGGTTAAGATACACAGGGCTCTGAAGTCTTGTTCCTACAAAAAGCAATTCATGAAAGATGGATTAATCATAAAACATTTAGAAAAAAAATCATAGAGGAATTTGTAATTGTTTCTCTAATAACAATATTTGGATAGTGATAAATATCTCCAAGTAACAGAAATAAGAAATAAATAGTTGTAACTTTGAATCTTAACAAAACTAGTAAAACCATGAATAAAAAAATCTATATGATAGAATTCTAGTAATTTTTTTATTAAATATGTTTTGAAAGCAAAAACTTGTTAACAATAAGTAGAGCATATTTTTACAAACCCTATAAATTACTGCAAAATTTCCTTCTTTTATGCCTTCATAAGTCATTTCCATACCTTCTGAACCTCACCATGCTGTTAGACTAAAAAGACATGTATATCACTGTCAAGTCCATCTAGACCTAAATCCCATAAAATCGGGCAAGCTATCAAGAGGAATAGGACACTACACATTTCCTTCTGGCCCATTGCTTTATTTTCTTTCAACTCCTGTTATTCAAGCATGTTGCTATTCTGCATGGGAGACAAAGAATTAATACGATTGAGGCTGCATAATCAGACTAAGAACAGACTTAAGAAAACATTGTTTTTTCCCTAGGTGAAGTCCAGATAAGTGGGCAAAGCCATAATGTTCCTAAAGTTTAACCAGATGATTGAAATTCAATCCCTATCTTTGTCTTTGCATTTTAATTTCAGGCTTACACCATCTCCAAAACCCCTAGTCATATTAAATCTTCAATACTCAAAAAGAAGACCACAGATCCTATTTTTAAATAAAACAAAGTATACCTAGTGAGAGAAACTTCACCTCCTTAGGTCTGTTCTCCTATTGAAGTCACACTTGTGTGGTCCTGAGAGTGTGAAGTGACCCACTGACCAGACCCTGTGGTCTGGTCTCCCCAGGAACTCTGCCTTGGCATCTGTTATTTTGTGCGTGGATCTTCTTTATTCCTTCTAATTTCAGACTCTCTCCCTGGACTGTTCAGATAAGTGATATTCTATAACTACATATCCGAAAGCCAAATCTAGAGACAAAACAAAAGGAAAAACATAAGAAAAGGAAAACTCTTTTCTTTGGTTCTGGATCCTGCTCTTGCTAAGCCTCATTTCCTTCCTTCCTTTCCAAAGCAAGTATTTTGAAGGAATAGCCTGAACTCATCACCTACATTTTTGTATGCCAGTTACTTCATCAAGGTGCAGTAGAGCAAGATGCATAGATGCTAAGTGTACAGTTTGATGGATTTTGACTAATATGTGTGCTCAACAACCCCAAAGAAAACACTGTAGTCATGATGGTAGGTATTCTATCTCCTCTGAATGTATTCTCTAGTCTTCTCAGTGAATCCCTACCCATCCTTTCTCCATGCTTCTCAGATTTCTGTAACTACATTCTATCCTTTTACTATTTACTTTTTAAAACTATCTCATATTTGAAAAAAAATTCTATAAGTACTTCACATTTTCCTCCTGAACCATTTAAAATTACCAGCCTGTGACCCTTATGTCTACATATTTTTAGTGTGTTTTCCTTTCAGGGAAGATATTATCCTTTAGGGCCATGATGCAGCCATCAGAATGAGGAAGTTGGTGCTGAAGTATCACTTATGTTAGCTCTCATGGTCAATATTCAGAATCTGCTGCATCTCCTACTGCTTTCACTGTGCTTCTCTAGTGTGAGGCAGTTCCTCAGTCTTTGATTGCATTTCCTTGTAATACACTCATCTTGGCACATTTAGTCAAACTGGATTCTAAAATGTCTTCCATTTGCTTTGTCTGGCATATTCTCAAAGTATATTTAACTTACACGTCTTAGGCAGGACACTAAGCAGAATGATAAATCCTATCAGGTGGCTCAGGGCAATAATTTGTCTCATTATTGATGATATTCACATTGGTCACTTGATGGAGGTAATACCTGTTCTGCTTCTTCTACTGAAAATTACTCATGGTCCCTTTGCAGTAAATGCATATTTCATGGTGCTGTAATTTGAGTCTGTGTAAGAATTCTATTTCTCATCAAGCCTTCAAATTATATAATTCAAACATTTTTGTTTCTGTGTACATAAACTCTGATTCTCTTTTTTTTTAATTCAGGGAGTTGAAATCCTTTACTATTACTATTTGTTTGGCAGTCTAATCAGGAAATATATGCCAATTACAGATCCTTCAAGCCTTGGTCCTTTACGCAAGTCTTCACCATTCTTTGATACTATAACTTTCTTGCATGGCAGAACACTCAAATTCACCATTTACTGTGCTGCCTCAGTTCTGGAAACCCATTTTTTTCCCCAATGAACTTTGGGTTCTTTGAAAGAACAATGCTATTTCCTTAGCCATATTTAGTTGTGTCACAATGGTCAGCATTCCTCAGGAGACAGCAATAGATATATAAGCATCCTTATAAACTTATACACTGGGGTGGTTTGAAAGAAAATGGCCCCCAATAGGAGTGGCATTATTAAGATATGTGTCTTTGTTGGAGTAGGTATGGCCTTGTTGGAGGAAGTCTGTCACTGTGGAGGTGGGCTTTGGGGTCTCAGATATGCTCCAGGTAACACCCAGCGTCTCGTCTCAGTTTACTTCCTGTTGTCTTTGGATCAAGATATAAGCACTCTCAGCTCCAGTATCATGGCTGCCTGCACGCTGCCATGCCTCCTGACATGGCAATAATGGAATAAATCTCTGAACTGTCAGCAAGTCACCCCAATTAAATGTTTTCCTTTATGAGTTGCCATGGTCATGGTGTCTCTTCACAGCTATAGAAACCCAGACTAGACACACACTTTTACACTTATATAACTTTATTCATATGTCTTGGATATACAAATATACATGGAGACTTTCAATGTTAATGAAACATCACATAGTCCCTCTAGTTTTGTTTTTTCTTTCTTGCATTTGTAACTCCCTTCACTGACAATGATGAACAGGCTCCCACTATTCTTAACATTTTTACTGGTTTGAACATTTTTCCTAAAATAATCTGCTTCATGCCACTCTTACTTCCAGTTACTCATGCCTTATACCTGGGCCAGATGGCTACTGCCATGACCTCCTCACCTTGCCTGGATTCTGATATCCCATGCAAGATATCCCTTCCACCCACAGGGTTCCTCTTCTCACAATTAACCTCTTGTGTTGGACATGGTCACCCCTCCTACATGGATGGTGTCCTTATTCTACCATCCCCATAGTGTCTTATTAGGCACTATGACACCCATCCCCAGCCTCTCTGTGAGGTGTGGCTCTTTTCCTCTGCCAAGACCTCCTAAGACTTCTGGTGGACCTGCACTTTTACTGAGAAGGATAGCCTTTCCTCCATCCTCATCTCAGGAAACCCTGCATTTCTTTGCTCTTTATACCTAAAAGATGCCATAGTCCCTGCCTTCCTGTAACTTTACCCTTCCCGCCTGGACTGTGACAAGTGGTGCTAGGCTATTGCAATCTATCTTGATCCAAATGGTGAGTTGATGTCAATCTCATTTGACTCCTCCTAGAGTCCACATTTTGGGCTCAATTTAGCCCCTGTCTATATCCTGAAGCCCTAGATACAAGTATAATGTATTTCATGATAAACCCTTTGAAGAAATAACCAAGGTTAGATAAAATAACAAGAATGGGTATCTGTTCCAATAAGATGTATGTTCTTATACAAAGATAAAGAGACACCAGAGAAATATGCTAAAAGAAAAAGCAGATGAGGATACCGTGAGGAAGTGGTTGCCTGCGTGCCATGGAGAGAAGCATCAGAAGAAACCAGTCACTTGACTGGACTTGTAAGCTCCAAAACTGTGAAAAATGAATTTCTCTTCTTTAAGTTGCATAGTCAGTGGTTAATGCCACTGTCAAGGATTCATAAATGAAAGGAAAATTAAGAACAACCTTTACAGTTCATCTTGTGCTATAAGCTACTTCGGTGTCCGTGGTATGCGGGAATCTCAGTTGAGAAGGTCACAGAGAATGTTTAAATGCAAGTGGACACTGTTGTGTCTTCCCTCCTCCTCCAGTCTGTGTTGTATTGATCCAACAGAGCTTGACATTTCGAGATCCAATATACTAGTCCTTCGAGGAACACTTGCTTCCTCCATGATGCCTGCCTCTTCTAAGACCTATATTTGCATATTCAGTTACCAGAATATGGTGATTATTCTTAACAGACTAAATCAGTTCTTATCACTAAATGTAAAGAAAGCAGAACATTAAAAAAACATAGAGAAGAAAGCATAAAGATACAGATATCCTGGATTCCACAAAATAGTTTCACAGTTCATATCACTTTTATTTTGCCGTATAATTGAACTCTACAAATTCACTGATTGCATGTGAGGCATCTTTTTATCAACTGGGACCCTATGTTTGGATTTGAAAATTATTCTGCATTGGCTCTGACAGCTTCCAGTTCATCTGTATAAACACTGGTAACACTCTCATCTGGGGTTGTCTTTGTAGTGACTACTAGCAGTGAAGCAGGAAGTCTCCGATGCAAACAGATATATGTTCTTAATTACTCACTGAACTCAACCAAGCAAGCCTCTGTAGTGCTGCTCTTTAAAACTGCCCCCTTAGAAGAAGTGCTCTTTGGCAAATGAGGAGAAAGCAGCACTCTCCCTGGGCTTTGATCTTGAAGACACAGGGGACCCTGCCCTGAGGAGAGCACTTTTACCTCTTTTAGAGCACAGCAGCACCCAAAGAGCCTCAGTCTACTTCAGCTCACTGATCCTGGCAAAGCTTTGCTCTATGTGAGAGTATTGCACATTCCTTTGAATTTAAGAAACTCAAATATCATTTACTCTTTTTCTTTCATTTACCTATTTCCTCTCTTGAAATCTCTGCCTCATTTGTTGCTACCAGCATTTACCCAATTGCTCAAATTACAATTTTATTTCTCTCTTTCTTCCATACCAAGTCTATGACTGTGTCTTATTGATGATATCACTATAATTCATCTCCTTTGGTCAACCACTCCAAGCTCTCAGTGCTGGAGACTTTTGTTCAGACTTCAACCCTTTCAGAGTTAGATTACTAAAAGGACTTTTATCTGTACATGGTGTAGGAGGAAATAGTTACATGCATATGTATTGTTGGAAATGAGAGATTAATTCTTGTCAATACCATTATTCAATGTCTCTCATTATCTTCGACAGCACTGGTATAAAACATATCAAAATAACATAATAAAACAAAAATAATGTAGGAGATGCAGTAGAAGTACATTAACCTTTTGACTTGAATCATTTTATTTATTCTATAGTACCTAGGGATACTCCTCAAGATAGAATTTAACTATATAAAAATATCATATTGTGGATAATCTTAATCCCAAATTAATATATTTGTTTCCCCAGAGTATCCCATACATCTAAGCTTCATGGTGTTTCATCATAAGATAGACTCCATAGAATAATTATATATTTATGAAAGAGACTTCAAGATATTAGAATCATTTGCATTTTGTTGCCTTCCAGAATTGGATCTTCATATGCCTACATCTTTGATGAAAATTTCTGTTTTAGGTCTCTGCTAGCTATTCTACAGGAAAAATATCAATACAGGTATAGCAACTGAGACATATATTAAAGATGGGCATTGCCATGTCATGAATACTGAATGAGAACAATATTATGAACAAAAACAGCACAATTAATTCAAATGAAGCTCCTCATGAATGGAGAAAGATCCTTGTGCACTCTTTAATTCATAGTAGAAAGACAGTGGTAAAAGACTTGGTAAGTGGATATTTGGAATCATAGAGGCAGTGGGTCATTCTCTAGCATGTTGAATAAAATGTGAGTGAAATAAGGTTTTCAACACATTTCGGCCAGGTGGTCTGACTGTGAGACTTGTCACTGCTATCATGACCCCTATCTAGTACAATACCTCATTCCTGTTGCATTCCGATTGAATGCCTTTGCATATTTGGTTGTTCATTGAAAATGTGAAAATAGGCCATTTTATTGTAATTTTTCCACTGTGTAGAGCAAGGGTACATGTTTTAATTTGTTTCTGACAAGGCCAATGGATCATTGTTGGCTTTCCATCAATTTCTCATTGCAGCTTCCTATGAAACCGGAAATGTATCTCTATAACTACATGATAAATGTTTTTTTAAGTATGGCAATGGCTCTTGGGACTGGATTCATCTTTTCTACATCAGGTTTTCTCTTTATATGGAATCAGTTTCGGGATTTAAGTAAATATCAAAGGCATTATAGCTCTATCTTTTCCATAGCAATGAACTCTTAGTTTGATCTACTTACTACTGCATTCTGGCAAATGTCAAGGATCAGCAAGCAAAGAGGAAGTTGGGTGCCTCTTTGGACCAGATGAAGGAGGTATTGTCAAAGGTCCTGCAGCTTGTTCATATACACCTATCAATTTATGACACTTAAACCCCAAGGCAAGGAAGCAACCAGCTTCCCTGCAGATTTCTCACAATCTGAGCAGATGGGTGTGATCTTGAGCAGCCAACAGTGCACATATGTTCCTAATGTGGAAAGGAAGATTCTGAGCCAAGAATGACTGCAAAAGCCTGCCTCATCATACTTTTCTCCTCAGGTGGCAGCAGTAAATAAGACCCTCTCCAGGACTAATTAAATAAAATGAAAAGCACAGTCAAACATTAAGGGATGAAATCAAAGACAGTTACAAAAAAAATAGTCCAAGGATGATTTGATCTCTGTGGGAAATGCTGGAGAAAATTCCTGACAAAATTTTCATTAGAATATCATCAAAGTGGTCAGCATGTGTTTAAACCTATGGCTTGGTTAAAGCAGATATTAAGAATGTAAAAAGTACACATGACAAAACCTTGGTCCATGGATGCATAGACTAAATATAATACTTGGAAATGTCAGTTGTTTTCTGTACATCATGAACCGTACCCAAATTATTAAAAGGATTTTACTGTAATTGACAATTTTTTCCTTAACAAATTAAAAAAAACAAATTCTCTCTGTTGCTTTCAGTAACTATATCAGCTTATTAAAATATATCACAAGCCTGAGCACAATTCCTCCTTTTAAAACTTAAGGTATGTGGATAGATTCAGGGTGTGAAGAAATAATTGCCTTCAGTTGAGTGCAAACCAATGCCTCATGAGGATCCAATGGAAACTTCCCATCCACTGGTGACACATAGGACCATGATTAAACTACGTCAGGTCACAACATAAAGCCTAAAGTCATAAACCTGGGAAAGGGACCATTAAGGAAGAGCAGAAGATATTGATAGGGGAGAAAGAAAATAGGAGACAGGAAAGTAATCAGAACACATTATCTACATTATGAAATTTTCAAACATCAAAGTTAGTTAATAAAAAAACTTAGGATCCATGATGACTACTTTATACAACAACACAAATGAAACTATTGGGGTAGACGTGCCTACTGGTGCAATAATGGCAGAAATACCATCGAAGTAACCAATCACTTTCTGGGTGGATTTAAGTCCTACTCCGTAAGATGAAACTCATCTCTGGAGTCATTATCAAGCCAATAGCCTGTGGTTGGACGGGTCCCAGAGGAGAATCTTCTCTTATGATTTTGCTAAATGGATATATCATTAAAATAACTCTTAATAATTTATCATTATGCCCATAAATGTATGCATCTATCAACTCTCATCAGAGTAGCTTTTATTTGCAGTAGATGTTAATTAGTACATAGACCTAAAACTGATCAAGGTGCAGAAAATAAGAGACCATGGAATAATCACCTCTAAATGGGATGTCTGTATTATACTCCCTCCTCCCAAATCTGAGGATCATTGAATAATATAAAGCAGAAAGATTGTAAGATCCCGAGGCAATAGAAGACTGCAAGAAAAATTGTTTTCTGGACATAGTTGGACAATTACTTTGATGTAACAGTGATCATGTTCGTCAACTATCTGAATGATTGATGCACATGATTTCAGGGCCTGTTATTTCCTTACAAGGATGCTAGTTGCTAGACTGTCTTGGAAGCCTGTGCTTTATATCTGATAGACAAATCCTGCAAGAAAAATGCCTTGATAAGTTTTCCCTTTTAATCATAATCAAAGGAATGAACCTCTACTGCCTCCTAATAAAGGTTCATAATCAGATCATAAAAACAAACCTGAGTTCTCAATTGTTTCAGCTCTTTATGGTGAACTGGCTTTTCTCCATTTTTCTCAGAAACCAAATGATTGTGAACATGAAATAATTTCTAGGTCCTCGACATGTAGGTTAGGTGAATATATTCAGGACTGAAGAGATGGCTCAGCAGTTAAGAGCAGGTACTTCTCTGGCAGAGGACCTAGTTTCTGATCACTTCACCAATGCTGGGCAACTTAAAATCACCTGTAACTTCATCTCTAGGAGTATTAGACTGCTCTGTCTCTGTGGCACTGCATTCACATGTACATACTCACATCTTTTTAGCAAGAGGAATATTTTCTGTTGTTATTCCATCTACATACAAAATTTCTGTCACTCTATATAAATACTATGTGACACATTCACGCAAACACACATGCACCTAAATAATATACACATATGAATATTTCAAATTGCATTTTGTAATATATTTGACAAGAGCAGAGCCATTGGATTTGTATGCTGGGAAATTCCCTTCGCTTTCAGTGAGTTAAGTAGGGTTGTTGTGCCAGTTTCAGTGAATGATCAACTTTACTTTCCTATTTCCATCTCAGACTCTAAAAATCATCTATAGTTTATGCTTGAATTATGACATTTCATTCTATGAAGACAGAAGCCAGTGTTACTGTATGTTTGTTCAAACAGAATAATACACTATGTCACTTTGGGAATATATGAAAGGTTGAAGGGAAAGTGAAGATAGCAACAGAGAAAGGTGGAGTAGAAAGAAAATAGAAGAGAATATGAAATTCAAAGGGATCAAGATAATGAAGAAGCGATTGAGTGGGAAAATGGATAAAGGATCACATTTCAGGAAAAGATAAGGCAGAAGAAGGTGTTTTTCTCCCTCATTTTGAGTGTCATATGGTTAGTAAACCTAAATTTTTCCAGTGGTTATAGTGGTATTTACTCTCAGTGCCCATCCATATGTTGTATTCTTGCTAGAAAGTTCATATCCATAGTCTAACCACTTCCCTCTCATTCTCATGTGGTTTGAAAATCCCCATGCCTTGTTATCCTTTCCTGCTATCCTTAATTATTTTTAAAGAGTTATTTTATATGAGTAAATGTTTTGCCTATATGTATGTCTGTTCATCATGTTTCATACCTGGTGGGTGTGGATGTCAGAAGACCAATCGAACACCCTAGAGTGTGGTTAGGGATAGGTGTAAGCTGGGAATAGTACTTCAGTCCTTTGCAAGAGTAACATGTATTCTAAATCAGTGAACTATCTCTCCAGGCCCCCCTTCTTGACATTTAAAACATTTAAAAATATTTGTGTGTGTGTGTGTGTGTGTGTGTGTGTGTGTGTGTGTGTCTTTCCATCATGTGTTTCCCAGGATGAAGCTCCTGAGTCCAGACTTGACAACAAGTATACTTAGCCCTGAACCATCTCACTGACCCACTACCTGCCAGCTTTTCAAAAAATAAGCCTGTGTTAGTTCCACAGTGGAATTCACAGACTGTGTGGTTCAACTAATATAAACCTGATTCTTGTAGTTCTGAAGGCTGGAGATTACACATTCCACCCCACAAGTAAGAAATAGACCACAAGGGAGGATCATTGGCTCTCCATAAGTCCAAAGTACACCAGAATAGATATTATATGTTGAAGTTATAGGACAATTTTTCATTTCCTGTACTACCTTCAGTACATACAAATGTAGGTAATGGGTGCCCAAGTCCTCAAGTAACAAGTAACTCTAATCATAGTAGAACATAGCTTTACTGGGTTCAGTTCACATTCTTTCTCTCTCTCTCTCTCTCTCTCTCTCTCTCTCTCTCTCTCTCTCTCTCTTAGGTTGAAGGTCACACTGCTAATAACTCTACCATTTTCAGGTCCCTGTGATGATTGCATTCCAATGACCATTGCCCTAGTCAGGACTCTGTAGTGGATCTGCCTAGCTCAAGTTTGTGGCTGGGCTTTCAGACATTTTGACATATCCTTAGAAATGGAAGTTGAGACTGTTGAGTCTCAATAGTCTATGCATTTTTGCATGCCTGGAGAACTAGCATCAGGTGGATGAGGATGCTTTGAGGCTTATTCCTTTTATCTGTGGAGCAGAATATTGAGTAATACATAGAGGTACTTGAGCTATGGCCAGAAGGTACTGAGCAAGAGGCACCAGTGGCCTGGACAGTGGACCCATGGAGGGTGCCTTAGTTTAAGTTACCTAAGCCATTCTGTCCTTTCAATGCTCTGGACCTTTGAGGGGCAGCGATAACTCCAAGTATATTAGAAATGATGGCTTCTTCCTTTAGTACTGCTGAATTTTTAAAAGATTTATTTATATATATCTATTTTATATATATTGGTGTTTTGTCTGTCTATAACTCTACACATTAGAAGAGGGTATTGAATCCCAGGATCCTATAGTTATGGATGGTTATGAGCCAGCTTGTGGGTGGTTGGAATTGAACTCAAGACCCTGGGCTAGCAACCAGTGCTCTTACTGCTGAGTCATCCCTCTTGCCCTTGGTCCTGATTCTTATCTCCTGGATTTCTCAGGTTCCTACTGATTTCTTTAAATGCATTCAAGTAGCTCTTAGCTGTTCTGTGCTGAACATGCTGTTTTGTTCTGTATATGGCCAGGCTGCAAATTTTCCAATTTTTTACAATTTGCTTCCATCTTTAATTATAAATTCTGCCCTTAGGGCATCCTTTTGCTCCTTAATGTCAGCATAAGTGGTTAAAAGTAACCACTCCATTTCTTCTCCATTTCTCTTAGAAATTTCTTCCACTAGTAATCCTAGTTTATCACCCTTAAATTCCCCTTCTACATAGCTCCAGGGCATGGTTCTAATGCAGCCAAGCACTCTGCCACTGTTTAATAAGGCTGGTCCTTCCTTAGCTCTCACTGAAATAGTCCTCCCTCCTTGCCTTCTGAAACCTTCTCAGAATGGCCTTTCCCATTTTGTCAGCAGTCTGGTCAAGACTGTTTTGTTTCTGAGACTTCCAAGGCCTGCTGTTTTCTGGGTCTTCATCACAATGGCATTGACCCCCCTCCTGGTACAGTATCCCAAGTGGTTTTACAACATTCTCTTCCAAACTGCTCCAGCCCATACCCATATCCCAGTCCTAAAGCTGCTTCCACATTTGCAGGTATTTTTACAGCCACACACGGCTTCTAGGTACTAATTTTTCATCTATGGTTGATTTCTGTTTCCTAACAGAACACCAGGGACTAAGCATATTGAAAGTGGAAAGAGTTTATTTGGCACCTACTTCTGGAAAGTAGGAAGTCCCAAATCAGGTGATTGTTATATAGTCAAGATTGTATGTAGTCAAGTCCTTAAGATGCAGCTTAAGAAGACTGACAAATAGGGATGCATGAAAGAGAAACAAAAGAAAGCCAAGGAAGCAGAAGTCACTGCCTACCATTCTGCTGACAGGGTAACTAACCCAGTCTCATTGATCCATTCCATGGAGCTTCTCTTCATGATGCAAATAAGATCCACTAGGCCCCATCCTTAAATACTGCTGCATTAGGGACCACTCATTCACTTGAAACCTTTTGAAGACGAATCGGATTTCAGCCATAACAGTCCCCAATTGTTCATACCATTAATCTGATGTCATCACCTATGTGAAAGCATCTCAGACTGTCAGTTCAATTGGCTTCCCTGTTATCTGATGTTCTCAAACTCTTTTTGAAGTTGTCTTGCCTACTAGTTAGATATCCTTCTTCACTTCACTAGGTTCAGTAGGAGAGCAGATATATGCTTGTATGTTGTGTGATACATCAAGAAATTCACTTTTGTGTTTTCTCATAACATTAGAAGTGATACCCATAAAACCACACCAACATGACCACCCAAACAAGGATGGCATTAGTGAACATGTGAAACTAGATATAAAAAAAAAAATCCCATGAGGCCTCAACCACACATAAAGAACTATGGTCAACTGAGGAAAGCTGGGAGTGGAAGAGGGGGCATTCTCCAGGCAAGAGCACACCAATTAGTTGTCCAATATCAAATAATCAACTCTGAAAATGTATATACAACTAACACTATATGGACTGAACAAGTTATATTTAGAAATACATATGTATGTGACAATCCATATATTCATGTAATAACAATTATTGCAAAAAAAGGCCATCAATTTGAAGGAGAACAGAAAGAGATATGGGAGAGTTTGGGGGAGGAAAGGGAAGGGAGAAATGTTTTAATTGAATTATAATCTCAAAATACTCAACAACAAAAAAGAAATTCAATCTTACATGAAACCTATTGCCGTCTTTGTCTCTGATTCTTTCTTCCCTGGAATTTTTAAAACTAGCTATCTTACCTGGAAATCTTATTACATATGTTTTCTGCCCACTGTTTTCCTGATTTAAATAGGTTCTAGATTTAGGCTGGCTCTCTGGCTCTCTGTCTTTCTGTTTCTCTCTCTCTCTCTCTCTCTCTCTCTCTCTCTCTCTCTCTCTCTCTCTCCCCGGGGTCTCATATAGTTCAAGCTGGCCTCAAAATTCCAATACTGCCAAAGTTTACTTTGAACTCCTGCCTCTTTCTCATATCTTCCATTTGCCTTGACTGTAGTCTTGTACCATCATATGCTATTTATGTGAAGGATTGAGATTTGAGTTTCATATATGCAAGGCAAGCACTGTTATGGTGATATTTTATTTGTGCTAAAATGTGATTTTATTTGTATGTTAATAAATAAAGTTGCCTGGAGATCAGAGGTAAAAGTGAACCATTAAGCAGATGTCCAGCTGTGGTAGCACATGCCCTTAATCTGATCACATGGTAGGCAGAGTCTCTATGTGGTCAAGGACACAGCCAAGCGTGGGGGGGGGGACGACCCGAGTCTTTAGTCCCAGTACCAACCATAGAGAACAGAAGGTCTATATAGACAGGCAGTGACGAGGAAGTCATGTGTCTGAGCTTAGAGACAATGAGATGGCAGAACAGGAAAGCAATAAAAAGACAAGTCACACAGGGAGAAGCTCTTTCTCAGGGGAAAGTCAGCAGCGAGTGGTAGGCTAAAGGTAGTCTTGGCTCTTCGCTAATGATCTGATCTCTTGGGCTTTTAACTCTGTATTTGGCTCTGTGTTTCGTATTTAATAAGACCATTTAGAACTTTGTCTACACACTGCAGTTACCTCAGCTCACATTACCTACTTTTAAAATTGAAGATAGATTTTTTTCATACAGTGTATTTTGAACATAGTTTCCCCAACCTCATCTCTTCTTACATCCTCCTCAATTTACTTCCTCACCCTTCCAATGGATTTTTCTCTCTCCCTCTTTAGAAAATAAACAGGCAAAAAGCAGAATAGAACAAAACAAACACAGAAACAAACCAACAAAAGCAGGAGGCCCACATACACACAGACACATCCATACACACAAACCCCATGAAACCACAAAATCAGAAACCATGGTATTATCTACTTTTAAGAGCTAATTGTCAGGGAATATTATTTTAAGGTGTGTTACTTTTGTTTTTGTTGCATTTGTTTAACTCTCGGAAGCTGTGGTACTGTGTCTGTCTAAAACACCTGATGGTCTAATAAAATGCTGAACGGTCAATAGCAAGGCAGGAGAAAGGATAGGTGGAGCTGGCAAGCAAAGAGAATATATAGAGGGAAAAATCTGAGAGGAGAAGAAGCAGCCAGAGAAGAAGGAGGGCTACAAGTGTCAGCCACCCACCTACACAGCAAGCCATGGAGTAAGAGTAGGATTTACAGAATAAAAGGGGAAAATTCCAGAGGCAAAAGGTAGATGGGATAATTTAAAGTGCAAGGAACTAAGCCAAGCTAGGCCAGACATTCATAATTAAGAATAAGCCTCCATGAGTGATTTATTTGTGATCTGGTTGGTGGGCCCCCCCAAAAGAGTGAAAAACAAAACAACAGCTACTTACTAATGTTTTGAATTTGATGACTGACTACTGGGCTTGTTGGAGCACACCTGTAATCCCATAATTCTGAAAGCTAAGGAATAAGATTCATGAATTCAAAGCCAGCTTCTATACATAGAGAAGGCTTATCTCAAAATAAAAACTAAAAGGATACATCATTCTAATGATGCTGAGTAGACTCTCTGATAATGCAAACAGAATAATTCATGATTTAACCACATCTTTACTTGCTTTTATTTTTATGACTTCCTCAGTTGCTTATAGTTCTTTGTGTAGGATTGAGACCTTATGGGCTTTTCTTAGTCCAGATTGGCATGTTCATTTTTGTCACCCTTCCTCGTCTCATGTTTGGGCAATCATATTTGTGATACTTTCTGAGGATAGCAACTGATATTACTAGGAGATGTGATGGAACAGCAGATTCCCTGATCCTCTGGCTCTTAAAATCTTTCCAAGCCCTCTTCCTCAATGTTCCTTGAGCCTTACAAGCAGAACTGTTTTATAGATGTATCCATTGGAACTGGACCCCAAAACTTTGCATTTCGATTGACTGTGGCCTTTTTTGTGGTCACCATCTTTGGTAAAGAGAAGTTTCTTTGATGAGGGGTGAATAAGGCACTTCTCTGTGGATATAGGGACAAACATTTATTATTGTTAGGGAGTACACTGGCTTAGCAAAATGCTGTAGAGTCTCCTCCAATAATCATAACTTTCCTAGCACTGAGTGGTTAAGTAGATTTCCAGTACCAAGCATGGTCTGCCTCTTGCTGAGCAGATCTTCAGTCCAATTGAGAGCTGTTAGTTACCACCAAGATATTTGCACCATGACTGAACTCTTAGAGCCATGTTGGTCATTGGTGTTGTTCATAGGCATCAGAGCTGAGTAGAAATGTTGGTGGACTCCTTCCTTTGGAAGCTTGCATGATGCCTTCTGGTGCCACAATAGCTGTTTCTCAGGTACGGAGCATTTAAATCACTTCCAGCTCAGCTGTGTCTGGGCCCTGTTTTTCTGAAGTGCATGGTGTCTTCAGCAATAGGGACATCCCTTCTACTACATTTAAGCCTAGATATTCTCCTTTTATGATATGACATTTTCCCATTAGTTTTAAGTCCCCATTTATTTCTGTAAGTCATTGGTATATTTTTCTGAGTTGGTCTGCAATTTGAATGCTTCGATGTCAATATGGCTTCTTATATTACTTTGAAAGTAAACACACATTGCTCATAAAGGGGAGTATGTACTTATATGTATGTTTGCCTATGCCTTCAAAATGTTTTCTATTTAGGAACTCACCCTAGCTTGCACTATCTATTATTTAGATGCCCTCTGGGTTTCATTTAGGGAATAAAAATGCTTCTGGTAGCCGAAGGTCATTAGACAGCTATCCAGCTTCCACTGCGGGTAGGGACCTGCATATATATTCTTGTGACTTCTTAGATCCCGTGAAGGAACAACAGAAAATATGGCAGGGAAGACTCAGTTATGAAGTACTGAAGCTCAGGGCTGAGATTTCTCACTAGAAGCTGTGCTGGGCACCAAGGCTGGTTCTTCTCTGCATTCACTGAAATGCAACAGTTCTTTTACACCTTACAATGACATGTGAGTAATTGTTCATTAATGCCTTGAACACCCACTATTTCTTTGCACTGTAAGAAGACAGCCAGCAAGCTTTACTTTCATGATATAAGGACAAACAAAAAAATGTAGAGCCTTCAGTTAAAATTCTGTTCAAAAAGCATCCATGCCATGGATCATATTTGCAAAGCTTCCTTATGTCTGTCTAGAAGGCTGAGATTTGAAAGCACTGGCAAAGTCCATAGGAATAAAACAATTTATACTTGCTGACAGCTTATTGTTTTGAACAGGTAGTATGTGTGTGTGTGATATACACGTAATTGAAGTTTAATCTCTATTTTTTCTGCTAATATAAATGTGATTAAAAATACTTCCCATTTGTGGCAAAGGACACCAGATAGGTGGGAGTAAATCAAGGGACAGACATAAGCCGTCTCAGAACTGTACTAACGGCTATAGAATTTGAAAAAGAATGGTCCACCTTTTCAGATAAATCATCTCAAATTAAGGAAAGAAATCCTGCTCAGATTCTATTCTTTCCTTGAAAGTATTTCTTGTCAAAGTGTCAGAAGTTTTCATTCCCTCCATGCTCATGGCCTCAGCCAGAGCGCAGCATTGATATGAGGCATTTCTTTTAATGCCCTGGTAAAAGTTAATGCCGTGTATAATAGACTGAAGATTGGCTTGACTTAAACCATTCTCATTCACTCATGGATAGGACATTTAATTTGAAGGGAAAGTTTGTCCTAAAAGCAATTGTGCCCATTTTAAATCTGGTTGATTCTTTTTTAGCTCCAGCTCCAGCAAGGTTTACTATCTAACTTTTGGCCCAAGTGGCAACAGGCACTGAAAGCCTTGGAGAAAAATGTCACTACATTTCCAATTTCATTTTGTCACATATTTTGCTACTGGTGGACTCTACTCTCTTTTGCAGAGGTTGCCGTGCCCTCTTTCCTAAGGGTAAGGCATGGTGGGTTCTCCACCATTTCACCTCTCCACGAGTCACCACTCAGTTGCATTCTCCACTGTGGCATTGTCATTCTGACTTCTTTGACAGGGGACAAGATTATTGAGAAAGGCATAAGGCATATTGTTTCGATGATTATTCTTGTTACTGCCCATTCAATTATGTCTCCCATGACCCCCAGTCCAGTTCAATGCTTGATCCCCTGACATATCTTGGTATCTCGGGGAAAGCCAGCCCTTATATCTTCTGGGTTCTCTTCTTCCCTTTAGCTAGTGACCTCTATGCCCTTGCTTTCTAGGCCCTGTCCTAGGAAGCTGCAGAATAGCTAAAGAACAGCTTCAGTTAGTGTGGAATCAAACTTGACTTACTAAAAAGTGCATACCTCAGAAGGCCCTGCGGGATGCGTGCAGCCTGAGAAATTAGTGCTGGTAGGAAAGGTCTTTTTTTCTATCCCGTAGGTCTAATTAGTTTCTGCAAATACTGCTCAATCAGGAGAGATCAGAGGATGTGAGCCAATCCCCATGATGGAGAGCTTTGCTTTTCCCTGCTGGAGGAGGGCATATCACACAAGACTTATTTTCTTTCTTTCTCATTTCCCTCCACGATCCTTCTTTATGCTTTAAACATTATTTAAATTGGTTCAAGTTACAATATGTGTGTCATCATTGTTTTGTTGGAGTTGAAGGAAGTCAGAGGTTAAGATTTGATCAGATAACACGATTGTAAGCACATGTTTTTATGCTAATAATGATTTGATCAGGCCAGAGAGATGGCCCTATGGGTAAAGTGTTTATGGAGCAAGGAAAATGACTTGAATTCAGTTCCCATGTAAAAGCCATGGAAGGAAGCCTTCATCTGTACCCCCCTACCCCTTGTACTGTGGTGGCAGAGATCCATTCTACCCAGTTTGCTGACCAGCCATATTAGGTGAAACCATAAAACCTCAAGTTCTGTGAGAGACCCTGTCTCAAAAAAAAAACTGTGAAAAATGATAAAGGAGATTTGTCAACAACTTTTGGCCTGTGCAATAAACTGGTACATGAGCCTATACGCACACACATTTGCACACACACAATAACTGAATTTCCCCCAAACATAGGATAAAAATTGCTAACTTTTACAATTATTTTTTCAATTCCTACCTCTCTTATCCAGAAACATATGTCTACATATATGTAAGCATCTACTTTGAAGAATAAGCAGAATTTATGGGGTCAAACCAGAGCTACCCACCCTTCAACTGTCTGTCTCCTCCTCAGGTTGGTCAAAACTTGCTATGGTGCTAAATAAAAATTTTAGAAGGCCTTCTGGTACTTGTTAGATCATCATTACTCACAAAATTAATTTCAGGGTGTTATTTCATGCTTTTGGTTCTGTTTTCTCCAAGTGTAGCCTCTCCCTGTCTGTGACTCAGAACTGGTCCACCTGGGACATTTTCTGTGAGAAAAGCAGAGGAGGCTGTACATCTTTAAATTCATTTCACTCTTCATAGCTGGGTTTATAAGGAAACCCTCATGATGGCCTCCTCAGTTCTGTTGCTGAGATGTGGTGTAAGCACAGAGCACACAGAACAAGCCCTAATACCTCACTTATGAACAGCCTATTGACAGTTGCACTAAAGAAAGCAGTGCTAATGAATGGAAGATGCCTCCTGGGAGATGAGGAAAGAAGTGGATATTTCTAAACAGCAATTCTATCTTCTAGCACTGGCTACTTCAGTCCAGTGTCTCTTCAGCCCATGCCTCTGAATGAAAAATATGGAGAGGAAAACTAATCCAGGCTGCTAGGCTCACAGCCCCAAAAGGAACTAACTGTCCAGCGGATCCTGTTTGCAGATCTACAGAATGCACACTTATTTTATATTACCAGTTCTGTAGTCACTTTTTACACAGCAATAGCTAACTGATGATGGGGAGGTCAGAGGCAATCAGAACTACTTGATTCTCATGAGACCCAATACTGTCTGCAAGAAACATCCATCTTTGCTCTGCTCTATAGAATTGCAGTTCCCCACCACCACCATCAAATTCCCTGCACTGTGCTTGTGAACTGCCTCTGCCATGAGACACAGGCAGAATTATCTATCCTAGTGGCCATTTGTCCCTCAATTTCCTGGTCTTGTCACATGCTTCCATGCTTTCTTACAGATCTTGTGAGGCCATCTTTCTCACTTTGAGTAGAACCACCAAATAGTCCCCACATAGGAGGAATCTGTTCTCACAGTGGTTCCTGGGCCTCAAATGAAGTGTGTATTCATATAAGGATCACATCGGTTAAAACCACCTTCAGGTCTGGGAGTGTCTTTGAAATGTGCAATTGCTTCTATGGTCTTGAAACCTCAGCATTGAAACTGAATCTCCCCACCCCCTACCCCCCTCTCGTTTCATATTGGTTCTTCAATGGCAAAGCAGTTGATATTAGCAGCAGTATACAAAGGTTCCTCTTTATCTACACCCCTGGAAAGATTCCCATTTCCATCTTGTATAAAAATCCACATGGGTATGTACACATACAAGGGCCTTCTAATTTATTTATTTATTTGTAGCCATTTTTTCAATATACTGTGTTTATTTGACATAAAACTTCTAAACCATTTAAACTATCACCTGGTATTTTATAATTTATGGAATTTTAGGCCACTTTTTTGCATTGCTTTCATGATAGCATTGGTTATAGTGATCATGTTATGATACTATAAGTTGAGGAATTTTTAATTATCTATTCAAGTGTGTGTGTGTGTGTGTGTGTGTGTGTGTGTGTGTGTGTGTGTGTATTTATACACAGGTGCACTCATGACAGTGTACATTTAGAGGTCAGATTATAACTCTCAGGAGTCCTTTCTCTCCTGCCATCCTCTGGGGTCAGGTCTGCAGTGAAGGCTCTCTAACCACCAGGCGACCTTACAACTTTCACTTCCCATTAATGTCATATATTCAACACAGTAAGACCAGACTCTTTCTATTCAACTTTGCAGTTCATTACAGCTTTGATATTTCCAATCATCCTGCCTCTATGATTCTACGTATAATGTAGAATTTATGACTTCATTTTTTATATTTGATATCAGTGATGATAGAGGTTGTTATTTTTTTTAACCAAGATTCTTTTTTTTTTTTTTATCAAGTCAAGCCAATTGAGAGTAAATTGGAAACAATAAAAGAGTTCTTATGATGCACTGTACTTTATTGATAGAATCACTTTGCTGGATATAGTCATTAATCAGGTGTGCAGTGGACACTCAGCATTGTTCTCCGTGCAGAGAAAACTAATGAAGAATTATGTGGTGCTGTCAGCAGCGTTTAACAGCCTACTTCTTAGTGGACAACATGAATACACATAAATAAATAAATAAATAAATAAATAAACAAACAAACAAATAAAGGATCTGTATTAGAGGATATATGATGGCCTTCATCATTCAGATGGGGCTGTAGCTGAAGTCATGGCCTACAGCACAATCTCTAGTTTCATATTAGGGATTTTAATATGCCTACATCAGGCATGGAACTTTCATTTTTTATTTTCTATTTTTTTTTTATTTTTTGGTTTTTCGAGACAGGGTTTCTCTGTGTAGCTTTGTGCCTTTCCTGGAACTCACTCTGTAGTCCAGGCTGGCCTCGAACTCACAGAGATCCACCTGGCTCTGCCTCCCAGTGCTGGGATTAAAGGCATGCGCCACCACCGCCCGGCCGGGACTTTCATTTTTAAGCAGGAGCTACTAATGCTATTCTAATAGCCTCTTGTGAAAGTTTGTGACACTACTTCAAAGTGCAGGATTCAAACAAATCAGGTTGTTATAGCTTTTTCTTTCTTATTTTCTTTTTAAAACCAGAGTTTGGAATAATGAGTAATAAGGTAAATTTGTTATAAAAACATTATGGAATACACTTTCAGAATCATGGTGTGACCTAGCTTACTGCACATCTTTGCTATATAATTAACATACTCCTCGTAGATATGACCTGTATGTACATGCTACTATTGAGTTTTATGTAATTACAACAAAATGTTAAATATGTACGCATATAAACATGGAATGAAAATGGGATATAAAAGACAGAATATGTATGCTCATGTTGGCACATACAATGAACAGAGCACACAAGTCCTCTACCTTCCTGGGAAGAGCCAGTAAGTACAGTTACTCACAGGAGCATTTTGGACTATGAAGTTGAATACAGTGGCTCTTTCTCTTCAACATCCATCAATGGCTTACAGTTTCCCAGTGAAAGACAGGGCCCCGGGAATCCCTGATCCATCCATAATTGTTGAGAGACGAAATCTTGTGCAAGAGAGTAGACAGCATCCAGTGCTGTGGGTTCATGAGTGCAATGGTTGTGTCATGCCTACATGATGGTTTCCTACCATCCAGTTCTCATGTTCCTTCTGCCCCATGTTTCACAAGGGCTAGATTTTCATATTCATGGGTTTGTAACCAATCTTCTGTGAATACTATTGTATTACTTCACTGTAAAGGAGGATAAATCCTACCAATTATCTCATTGGTATTTCTATAAACTTCATGCTTTTAGGATCCTAGCATTGAATACAATGCTTACAAATTCATACCCTTTCTCCCCCATATACCTCTATATAAGTTTGATTGGGAAGTGAGCATTGTAATTTTTTTAAGTGAAGTCTATTTTGAAATGTTGAATTATAGAGCAACATCCTTTCTGACCACTCACTCTTCTTGCAGAAAAAAAATACATCCCTAAATAAGAACAAAATATATTCTTACATTGCCAGATCAAATCTTTTCACTAATGACATTTTTGTTTTGTTTTGTTTTTGGTGTTGTTTTCATTTGACAAGTTTCCTGATCTGAGAGTGAAACCTGGTCCCCTTTGTCTTTGTTAATTTGGAAAGTATGACTACCATTGCACTTCTAGAAATATTTTCTTTGCCACTGTAGAGGAAAATGCATGTCAGTTTTTAAATATCATTGTGCATATTTTTAGTCAACCCTAGCTCTGTATGACACTTCTCTGAAGTGAGACTGTAAGGCAAAAAGAGGCTTGTCTGCCCTTTGCATGTCAAGAATGCAATCATAACCTGAATCCTTGAAGATGAGAATCATCCCTTGCCAGGAACAATTAAAACGGTAGCATTTCATGCAGGGTTTTCTCACTGCTTATTTGATCATAAAGATTGTGAGAAGACAGAGCAAGACATCAGGCCCTTTCATGGCCTGTTATCATCAAAGGATTCAGATATCAAGCTCCCAAGGAATGGTACTGCTTAAGTTCTGAGGTAATGTTTATATCAGTGACCAGTGACGTTTCCAACAAGTGGCAACCAGTTTCAGCTAAATTTTATAATGAATGAACTGCTTCAGATTTTCCTAAAAATTGCTTTTCATTGAATAATGTTATGGCATTCGTTCTACATACATTATATGTATAATGCAATGTACATCCTTAGCTAGACATTGAACTTTCCATTTTACAATCATTGCAGCATACTTATTGTGTATAGCACATTTTTAGATAAGGTATTACCTGAAGTCTTCCAAGTCTGCTGCTACAGACAGATTCAGGAACTTCATTAAAATAATTGAAGGTAATTCTTCCTTGCTGTGACTAGAAATATCCTCTCCCTAGCTTTTACAGAGCGTGTATTTGTTACCCATCACAAAATTTGTCTGTAAGTGAAACATACGTTTTTAGTGTCATGATGAATTCGTTAATTTAGATTCCAGCATTAAAAATTCAATGTTTAATAATGTAATAAAAAACACAGCACATATTAGGGCTTATAAAGAACAAATTTTATTGTCAAATATTTTGCTGTGGCTTGATATCTTATAGGTCTGTGAAAATTATTCACAGGTGTCTCGTTGTTACATAAAGGTGACATAAAGCAAAGAAAAAGAAAGACTACTTTCAACTCACTTCTGGTAAAATAACATTGATCTTGGAAAATATCTCATTATCAATGTCAATAGCCAGGACAAGAAATGGTATCTTTTATTTGAATTTCTTCCTCCTAATGCCTGTTCCTTTAAACAATTCCTAGCTCCACAGTTTAGATAAATGCTGTTATTTTCTTTGTCTGTATCTTTGAAAAATAATTATGTATGTATGTAAGTATGCATACATTTATATTTTATGTATGTGAGTATTTTGCATACATGCATGTATATGTATGTATGCATGCATGGTGTATACAGAGATCAGAAGAAGGCCTCAGATCTCTTGGGACTGAAGGGATGGATGGTCATGAGCCACCATGAGGGTACTGGAAGCAAACCCTGGTGCTCTGCAATAGCAATAAGTGCTTGTGACTTTTGAGCCATCACCCCAGCCCCTCATTTTGTACCTTATTTCCTTTGTTTAAGGCTAAGGTCACAGCTTAGTGAGAGCTTCATTTTCCTTTTATTATAAAAAGGTGGAATAGAAATATACCTCTTGGAAGAAAGAAACACACATGTCCAATTATAGTAAGTGACTAAGAGCAGCAGAATTGAAAACTTTTGAAGGTCACACATAAATACGTGCATGCGTGTACATGAGCATTTATGCACTATGTATGCAGAAATGACTAACATAGTGCCGGGAAATGTGCATGTGCTTTAACATATGCATAAGCCAGTTTGGCCTTTTTTGCCACTTCCTGTGTGCTGAGCCGGGCTTGTACTTTGTTAGTGTCAGTTTTCTTTCTGATTTTTGATACAGGGCCTCACTATTTGCTGTGTAGACCAGGATAGCCTCAAAGTCACACACATCTGTCTACTTCTGTATCTTGAGTGTTGGTACTAAAGACATTTACTGCCATAACTGGGTAAGGTTTCTTTTCTCGTCTTTAAGACATAAAATGCTGCCATGATTAATCTTGGTTGACAATTTGGTTACATCTGGTATCATCTAAGAGAAACACATCTGAAGGTGTTTCCTTCAAGGAGTGACTGAAAGGGGACCAGGCCCCAGATTGGAGAGCACTTTCCTGTGACAGCCTCAGTATACCTGAGGGCTGACATCATTCTCTGATGATGAGGACATCTACCCTCTGTTGCTACTGCTGCTGACATCAAAATCCAGTTTCCTCAGCCTTCCAGCATGGACTGAAGACCAGTGACTAGCAGGGCTCTTCCAGCTCCTGTGTACCAAATTTGAACTGATGACCCTTCTAGCCTGATGGATGGAGCAGCTACCATGTTCTCAGCCTCCCCAGTGTACAAACAGAGGTTTGTTGACTGCCTAGACCTTATCCTGCAAGCAATCTAATACATTCCTTTGTAACATATATTTATTCTGTCAGTGCTGATCTTCCAGAGAACCCTGGCTATCATAGATACACATGTAATAAGATAACTTTAGAGGTTAGCCCTTCTTTTTTTTATTTTATTTTATTTTATTAACACTTTTTCATTTATTTTACATACCGACCACAGTTTCCCCCCCACCTCTGACTCCCATCTACCCCCTTCCCTATCCACTCCTCCTCCATCTCTATTCAGAAATTGGGCAGGCCTTCCATGGGCTTGAATAAAGCATGGCACATCAAGTTGAGGCAGTACCAAGCTCCTTCCCCTGCATCAAGGCTGGGCAAGGTAATTCAGCATGGGGAACCGGTTCCCAAAAGCCAGCTAAGCACCAGGTAAAGGTCCAGATCTCACTGCCTTACAAACAGACCAAGCTACACAACTGTCATCTACATGAAGAGGGCCTAGGTCGGTCCCATGCAGGCTCCCTAACTGTAGGCCAGAGTTCATGCGCTCCCATGAGCTCAGGTCAGCTGACTCTGTGGGTTCCCCCGTCATGACCTTGACCTCCTGGCTCCTAGAATCCCTCCTCTCTTTCTTTAAGAGAACTCCCTTGCCCAGTGCTTGGTTGTGGATCTCTGCATCTGTTTCATCAGTTACTGGATAAAGGCTCTCTGATGACAATTAGGGTAGTCACCAATCTGATGACAGTAGATGGTCAGTTCAGGTACCCTCTCCACTATAGCTAGGAGTCTTACCTGGGGTCTTCCTTATGGTTAGTCCTTCTGCATAAACAAAATAACACAGATTAGATATGCAACAAGAAGAAAGATACATCATTTTTAAGTTGAAAATAGATATATTTTCACATAATAGTTTCCCATCTCTCACCTCCTCCCAAATCCTTCCCAACTCCCTACTTCCAACCCATTAAACTCATCCAACCCTTCTCATTTTTCTAAAACATGCTCTAATATCTCTAATATACATTCTTCATACAAATGTATGCACAGGCTTTTTTTTTAAAAGACAGTTATTCTAAGGAGCAGATTGCATCTTGTCAGTTTTGTGAAGGGTTGTAACTGTTCTACACAGTGTCCTTCCTCAGGAGAGCAGCTCAAGTTCAGGATTCATTAACAGACCCTCCATTTTGCATTACTCTGAGCTGAAAGTCTGCCCACTGTCCAGCCTAAATTCCTCATGCTTCAGTACCAACCCTGTTCCTTTTGCTTCACATTTATGAACACTGAAACGTGTACTAAAGTATAGGTTTCGCCAAATTGGGATAAATTTAGCTTCTGCATTTGCTTTCTCCTTCAGAAATTGTCCTGTGATGTCTGAGCAAAGCATTATTTTATGGTCCTGCTACATTTGCCTTCATTAGCATTCCATTACAGACAAATATAGTCTTAGCCTGTAGAGTGAAGTCAATGAAAAACAATGTAGGCTCCTGTGGTGGATCAGGCCAAGGCCTCAGTCTCAGCTTCCTCTAGCATCTTACCTTGTCGGATTTCATGTGGAAAAAATGAAATATTTATATTTCATGATTTGAGGGGTTTTTGAAATTCCTTTAAACTTGGGTGTTAGATTAGCAAGACTTGTAATTGCTTGCTGTTCAATGAAAGTCTCTTTCTTGATTGTTGGATGAGTTCAAGAAAGGTATGATGGGTGACATCCGTAGCTTCCAGTTAGATTCACCCTCTTAATCAAGTTCATATTTCTTTCACAGTCCCTTAGAGGCTAGGTTGATGATCTGGGAGTTTATAGCTGATGACTTATTTCTTAGGTACACTCGTGGCATCCTTTTCTGAGAAAACTCAGATTCTCCCGGGACCCCTTTGTTTTTGCCATTTAAACAAATTCTCTGCAGAAATTGGAGTGTCTGAAGAGAATGTCGACAGAGGGTAACTAGAGGACACACTCACCATAGTGCACTCTCAGCTGTGGAAGGAGGGGAAGGATTCCCCCACCCCCGCCCTTTGGTATTGGTCAGTAACTAACCATGCATGCAAATTGATATTGAAAGGAAAGTACACTTGCCAAATTATTTTTAAAATTAGAATCCCTGTCTGTTCAATTCTTTGTCTTTCCTCTGCCTCCTTTTTTCTTCCGTTTAATTTTACCTTGGCCCTTTATTAAGAAAACAATCATCACCGGGGAAAGAAAGCATACTCCTTTCATATCTTTTAGTGCTTGAAAAAAATTAACAGAACCTTTCTTCTTCTAAATATGAGGTTCTAAAATAACTTTCCCAGGATGGTGTGAATGGAAACTCCTTTGTTTTAATTAAACAACCCATGAGAGAGAAGTTCCAACATGTCCCCCAGGTAACTCTTCACATTATAAATGAGCATACATATCCTGTAAGGATGTGCTCATATTTCAATTACAAGGCGATAATGTTCTGTTTTCGACTTCAATGATTCTGTTTTCACCTATAGATCTTTTCCAATTTCTGTTAGTAACAAACTTAATTCTCACTTCTGTTGCCATTCAATGCAATCCTAAAAACAGCCACTGTCATTTGAAAGCCTGAAGCCTTCCCGATCCTAATTAAGAAAATTAAACATGCTTTATCAGATTGAAGCTAATTCACAAAATCTACAAAAGGAATCACCTGCATAAACATTTCTGTACAGTCCATGCCATTTTAGATTGGGAAGTCATGCTGAACAAGCACAGAAGGCTCTCCAGGGATTTAAGAATCCCATGCATTCGAAGGACAAGAAAGTGAGCAATTATAATGAGTGCTAGTGGCAAGGAGGGTTAGGGCAGCTCTGGTTTCTCCTCATAATTTCACCCATGCTAAGACCCATCATCACACACTGGTCAGCCTCACTTTTAAGACAACTCACTCCCTTACATGTTACCTGATTCATAATCACCTTCCCAGTTCTTACTGAAGCTGAGGAGAATCATATTGACTTTTGAGAGTTCTTAGAGAACAGGAGCCTGCCTTTATCTCTGAACCTACTTCAGTGCTTGGAACAGAGATGATCCCAATAAACCTCTGCTTGTATCTAAAGACACTGAATTCAGTGAAACTCATGATCGAGCTTTAATTGTTTATGTTTTTTTCTATTTTATTATGACCCATTCATCATACATAAGGTTTTATTATGATGCTTTTGCACACATATATTATATATTATGGTGATATTTCCTGTCTTTATCCTCTCTTGTCTTAGTTCTCAGTTCTATTGCCAATCCTCTTTCTCCTTGCAACTATACCCTCTTCTATGCCTTGTATTGTGAACTAATAAGTGTCATTACAATAACCAATGAGTTATGTTCAGGAACATGGGTGAGAGGTCAAGCCAAACTCTTGACAGGGCTGTATGTCTCTCTCTTTCTCTTTTCTTTCTTTCTGTCATGTTTCTGCCACCATTCATGAACTCTGAAATTATATAATAGACCTAAGCAGTCTCATGGACTCCATCCTTTGTCCCATAGGACATCACAGGTGAATCCCACCTGAATCCTTCAACCAGGAACTTAAATGATTTTAGCAGAGACTTTATGTTGTTGTTTGGAGACAGAGTCTCACTATGTAGTCCTGGATGGCCTAGAAGTTGCTTTCTAGACCAGACTGGCCTTGAATCCAGAGATCTACATGCCTTTACCTCCTGACTGATGGGATTAAGGGTATGCACCAATAACAGCAGAAACTTCTAATAACAAACTTAATCTGCCAATATGGGGACTTGAGACAATACACTTTCACAGTTGAGAATACATTTTCAGAATTTAATCTACAAATATCGGCAATGGCAACAGTATTACTATTCATCCATTTATCAGAATTTAACCTACACGTTAGCAGTAACAATAGTATTAACACTCATCCGTTAATCTAACATGAAATGAAGGGATTCAATATGCGAGCACTATATAAAATGTTTGCACTCCTTATCTTATTTACCCTGTAGAATGATGCTATCAGTTAGAAAAAAACTAAGTGTTGCTATCAATAAATTTCAGAAACATGATGACACACATTGAAGATAACATGGCCAGTGACTATGAGAGGTGGAAATGGAGCCCATGTCTCCTGACTGAAGGTCATGTGTCCTTTTCAGTGATTATATCACCTGTCCTCTGGCCACCTTCCCTGTTCTGCTGACCTGGATATGGTATTGACCTCTTGGATCCATGATCACCATGAAACAAATGAGCTATGTTTCCAGATAACTGGCAATCAGGGGCAGTGGGAGCTGCAAATATGCACATCAGGGAGTTAAAGCAACGATTCTAGATGTTTTGGTACCTAAGCCTTTGCATGCAATTCTGTAGAGTACTGTTTCTTTATATAGAGACTTCATACAAAGGTGAGAGAAAGGAAAAAAGATTGCATCTATCTTAGCAATGGTTTAGCCTTAGAAAGGACTAAGCACTATATATGTAAAACGGTATCCATGGCAGAGTAAACTATTGGATCTGGGATGCTTCCTAAATTGAAAAATAAGTGTTCTTCTCTATTTTTATTCTCCCGTATGTAACTTGAATATAGAGCTTTTATTCCTTTTTGTCAGAATGGACAAGAATAATCTGTCTAATGAATCTCTATTACATGCCTTATTTTCACAACTAGATGTTAGGGTCAACATTTATAGAAAAAAGAAAACAAAAGATCTTATTAATAAACACCTTTTTATCCTTCACCAAAGTACTAAAGATGCTGTAGAAATTCCAGCTCAAGAATGTCTGAATTCATTAGGGGTCTGCATTTTACCACAT
>CABHPP010144013.1:12252-27988 GCA_902168425.1 Peromyscus attwateri
GTATGATGCATGCATGTGTGATGTATGTATGGTGTGTGTATGATGTATGTATGTATGAGATATGTATGTATGATGTGTGTATGTATGATGTGTGTATGTATGTATGATGTGTGTATGTATGATGTATGTATGTATGGTGTATGTATGTATGGTGTGTGTATGATGTATGTATGTGTGATGTATGATGTATGTATGTATGGTGTATGCATGTGTGTATGTATGTATGTGTGATATATGTATGTATGTATGTATGTATGTTTGAGACAGGGTTTCTGACTGAACTTGAAACTCATCAGCTTTTCTGGGCTGGCTGGATAGTGTGCTTCAGGGATCCCCGTGTCTCTGCTCCTTCCTCAGCTCCAGGGTTGGGGTTACAAAGGCATGCTGCCACACCTCGCTTTGTGTTTTTGTATGTGTATGGATACGTGTGAGCAGGGGCACGAGGAAGCCGTTCCACGCATGTGGAGCTCTGAGGGACACTTCCAGGCGCTGGTTCTCCACTCCACTCTCCTGACGTTTCTGCAGCTGTGAGGAGCTCTCCAGGCCGGCTGGCGCATGCTCACTTCCGGCCAAGTCCCCTGTCTCCACCTCCCATCTCACAGCTCTTGGCCGGCACATGGAGCCTTTCAGGTTGGTTCCGGTACTGGATCAACCGGTTACTCAGCGTGCCAGACTTTCGTAGTTGGCGCTTTCACCTGCTAAGCCCTTTCCCCAGCCCTGTGCCTGGCTCTTTACGTGGGCACTGGGGATCCGAACTCAGGTCCTCACGCTTGCATGGCAAGTACTTTCCTGACTGAGCCGTCTCTGCAGCCCCAACAGTCTCTCGTACATGTATGCATTTGTGTTTCCTTTATGTTTTCCACTTGGTCTTAAAATAGCCCTGTGAATGAGGTATTATTGACTCCGTTTTACAGACAAGGAACCAAACAGAGACTTTGGAAGGTCACTTAAGGTCCCCAGCCAATAGGCTCCATGCAAGTACACCCCAACCTTTTAACATTGAGATGTGATATCCTCCCCCACAAACTTCACACTAAGGAACCATGAAATCAAATGCATAGCTCTTTCTACACACACACACACACACGCACACACACACACACACATGTTTTACATAAGCTTAGTATTTTGTATTGGGCTGCATTCGTAGCTGTCCTGGATGCATGTGGCCCACAGCAGCAGGCTGGACATGCTTGCAAGCTTGCATTTGGGTAGCAGACTGCTTCTCTCTGGGCCCAGCCTTCCAGCTAGAGAGGGACACAGGGAACTGTGAGGGTGTAGAACACGCTTCTCAAGATGGCGCCCAGACACTTTTCTGGTTTTCTGGTATTTGATGGAGTCTCAGATGACAGCTGCCCCCTGTTTTGGTTTATTTGAATTGCATCCAAGGGGCTGTCATGACGTCGCTGCCTGGCACATCATGCACATCGGAGTTTGTATGAGAGAAAAAATCCTAGAACCTGTAGTGAGCAGTCTTAAAAGGAGACCGTATACACATGCACAGATATACACTATACTAACACACATATGCTCACCTGCACACATGTATACTATGCTTCTACGTAGTATGCCCCCACACCCACATACTCCACACGCACACATGTACACTATACTTACACATACATACACCCACACATCCACACGTACAGTATATTTATGCATGCATACACATCCGCATATATACTTGCATACACATATACACATCCACACATATACATGCATGCATATATATATACGCCACCACATACATGCATATATAACAGGCATTCGCACGCACACACACACACACACACACACACACACACACAATGCCAGTTTCCTTTCTGCTGCTGCGATAAGACTATGATCAAAACAACTTGGGGAGGAAAGACTTGTTTGGCTTATACTTCTGGGTCACAACCCACCATTGTGGGAAGTCAGGGCATAAACTGAAGCAGAAAAAATGGGGGAACGGAGCTTATGGGCTCATTCTCTGGCTTGCTCTGCTAGCTTTCTTATGCAGGCCTGGCCCACCTGCCTAGGGACGGTGCCTCTCACATCAATCATATATCTAGACCAGTGGCTCTCAACCTGTGGGTGGTGACCCCTTAGGCAGCCCAAGACTATCAGAAAACACAAATATTTACATTACAGTTCGTAACAGTAGCAAAATTACAGTCATGAAGTAGCAACAAAAATAATGTTATGACCCGGGGTATTAAAGACTCGCAGCATTAGGAAGGTTGAGAGCCGCTGATCCAGACAATCACTTACAGACGCATTGGCCACAGGCCAGTCTGATCTGGGCAGTTCCCCAACTGAGGTCCCCGATTTTCTGGTGACTCTAGATTTTGTCAAGTTGACAACAAGAACTAACCATCAGTTAGGTGTGGTGGCGCACACATTTAATCCCAGCACTCAGAAGGCAGAGGCAGGTGGATCTCCATGAGTTTGAGGTCAGTCTGGTCTACACAGAGAGTTCTAGACAAGGCAGGGCTGCATTCATAATGAGACCCCATTTACAAGCAAAACAAAACACCATACTACAGCATACACATATACGTACACACACACAAACACACACACATATATATACACACATACATGCATACCTATACACGTACACACACACACACACACATATACACATATACATGCATACCTACACACACACACACACACACTCACGCACGCACACATTTGGGTTCCATCTAGCCATGTGTCCACTCCACTGTGTTCCTGTCACCCCTGGCCTAGACACTGCCATTTTGCTCTGCCAGCCACTCCGTGTGTGGAGACACTGGTGCGTGGAAACACCCGAGGCTGCCAACGCTTACTCACAGAGATATTTTGGTTCTTCCCATTTAAAGGAGGCTCTTGCCACCACCCCACCCTCCAGATTGGAAAGTATGTGGCCCTCATGACTGCGTTCCAATGGACACCTCAGGCCAGATTTCCAAGCTCAAAGGAACAGAGGGTGGCGGTGGCCACCACATGCTCAGGACAGCTGGGGACGACACTTTGTCCTGTCTCTTAAAAAACAAACCTTGACTGGTGCGAAGGGCTGCTTTCCCATCAAATATTTGTTGGCACTAGTGAGTGTCCTGTTGGTTAGAAAACATGTTTTTTTTTGTTTTAAAATTAGATTTCCCTGGAAAGAACAAAAGAAAGAAAGAACACAGTCTTTGGCCCAAGAGGTCCTGCAGTTTGGTGAGCACCAAGCTGCCTTAGCTCCAGGCTCCCCGTCTGGTGCCAAAGGTGGGACTCATTGTCAAGGATAACAAAGCCATTGACGGGGTCCTGGAAGGTCCTGGTGCAGGGCACTCTGAGGACAGCTTTGGAAGTGGCTGCCCACATCTCTGGTCTTTGACCTGGGGTGCCCGAGGGCCTGTGCCCCTAAAGCTCCCTGCAATGCAAGGGCTTGGAGGTTTGGAGAAGGCTCCCAAAGCCCCGAGGCTGCCCTGCCAAGGGTCCCCCTCTGCGTACCCCTCGGCTCCAGCCACAGCTCATGGGACATGCTCTGAGCTTTGACCCCTGGCAGCTGTTGCTAGCCTGGCTAGGGACCATGACCCACAGCCCAGGAGCTTTCAGCCAAACAAATGCTTCTCTTGGGGCTTTTGTAGGTAAAACACGCAGAGAAAGATGCAGAGACGACAGAGACAGAGAGAGACAGGCAGCAAGGAGACCAGGCAGGACAGACCCAGAACGGCAGGCAGTAGATTGTGCCTGGACTGAGACCCATGTGACAGCTGAGGCCAGCGCCCAAGGGTGTCTGAAAGTGGTCAGGCCTTCAAGCTGCCACCAGATGGCCGGAGATACTGCTCGCCCCCAGTAGCTGAACACGGAACTTCATCTGCCCAGCCACTGCTACAATGTAATGTTCACATCTTAGAGGGGATGTTTTTACCACCTCCTCCAGGAAGCACTCCCTGATTGCTTCCCCACAGCAAGTCTCAGGCTTCTCCTTTTTAGGGGGATCCCCAGAACTTGTCCCTGAAGGCTCCCAGCTTCTACTTACAGTGACTTCAATCTCTAAGTTGCCTTTGGGGCTCTCTGCAGTTTCCCCAGAGGCAGGGCTGTCTGAGCCTCATGAGTCCCCCTACCACATGGATCACACACCTGGGACACAGGAGCAGTTAGAGCGTGCTCAGAGGCTGGGGCTGGAGCCTCCACCTCCAAGCACAGGCTCAGCGGCCCATGCGGACAACCATGGTGCTCTGTGGCCCTCGCTCCAGGCATTCAGCCAGGTCTTAGCGCTGACACACAGTTGAGGAATCTGCTGGTATCTCAGAGATGACCAGTCATCCAGGCCGGAGCTCAGCGCTGTGGAGGTTGTGGAGAGTAGAGTCTGGAACCTTTTCTCTTGTTTAAGCTTACCCGAAGATTCCTGTGTCTAGAGTGGAAGTTCCAGATGGGGCAGGGGTCCTCTTCCCTACCCTTCCCTCTGGAATCTCCTCTGATCCTCTGTAATTTAGGGAGCCTGGGTTGGAAAGTATGCAGCCTAAAGAGTGTGCGTGGAGGGATAGGGGCCGGGAGGGATAGGGGCCAGGAGGGATAGGGGCCGGGAGGGCAGCAATGCTGGTCCCTGCTGTTTGCCTAGAACCCAGACACACAGCCACAGTGAACTGACCTGCAGGGCTAGGCACTGGAATGATTCTCCGGTTGCAGCCCTCTGGCCAACGGAGGATTTGATTAGCTGCGGCCCACAACGACCCTCCAGCAGGAGTGGAGGCCGGGCTGAAGCAGGATACAGGGAACCTTCTCGGGGACATGAGAGGGGGAAGGGCTACTTCCCTGGAGTTTGGCTGAAGACCCTAGCCAGCAGCAAACAAGAACTCCAGCACAGTGAGCTGGTTAATGCTTTCTCCCTTCCCAGCCACGAATCCGCCATTGTCTAGGCATCCCCTCATTTATAGGAAAAGGACATCCTAATCCCCACGCAGCTCCAGTAGCTTCTGGGTTTTTGTTTGTTTGTTTATCAGATTATAACTCCATTCAAGGCGTCTCTAGGAGCACTCAATCTCACTTACCAAAAGAAGCATTCACAGCCACTTAAAACCCCCCAAAATAAGTCCCCATGGCTAATGCTGGCATACTTCACTGGGACTCGCCCTGGAGGAGCCCATATACACACTCTTAGATACATCTCACTACTTCCTTCAGTGCCTTTCTTTCTAAACATGTGTAAGTTGAGAATTGTTTATTATTATTGTGTATGCGCATGACGTGGGCAGGGGGGCATGTAGAGGTCAGAGGTCTTGGAACCCACTCTCACCTCCACCTTCACGTGATTTCGAGGGATCAAACTCAGGTCTTCAGGCTTGTGCCTCAAGAGCCGTTACCCACTGAGCCATCTTGCCAGGCCCTCTTTCTAAGTATATTTAAAAAAAAAAGAAAAATAGTGCCAATTATGCATCATCATGCTGGATAATCCTCAAATTCTTTTCAGCTTCAAAGCCCGGAATTTCCGTTTGGCCTGAATTGAGGCCCTGACAGGTTAGGGGAACTTGCCAAGCTGCTGAAGATGGCAGGTCTCTGTCCCCTCCACATCGGCAAAGCCTGCAGTGAACACCATGGCCCTGGCCACAGGCTTCCTGCCCCAGCCCCTCTATGTTTCTGGGCAGGCCCCACCCACTCTCCCACCGCACAGCACCGCGCCCATGTGAGACCCACTCCCACCCCAGAGCGCACAGAAACTCGGGCTTCCTTACATAGCACCCGCCTAGGTCCACTGGTTGCAAGGCCCAGGACACAAAGACCACCATGCTGTGTGCTGAGCCTGTGCATGCCCCAGGGCAGCACAGGGGTCCTGGTGTGGGAACAACAGATGATCACATTCTCAGGGGTCCAGGTAGAGAAGAAAAGACACAGGCTTAGAGGACACAGAACTGTAACAAGGATGGAGGGGATCACTTCCAGAGGGCTGGGGCTGGGCAGCCCAGTGAGCATAACAGTAGGGACCCAGAGCACAGGCCAATGGGAGGGAGGGATGCGCACTACCATGGGGTGTGAGCCCTTGTGCCCTTTGTCTTACAGAGTGGCCAAGTCTTCTTTGCTTGGTTGGTTTTTAAATTTTTATTTTATTTGGTGTGTGGGTGCGTGCGTGTGTGCGTGCGTGCGTGCGTGTGTGTGTGTGTGTGTGTGCAAGCCAAGCCATGCAATGTGTTGGCCAGAAGACAACTTTTGGGAGTCAATTCTCTCCCTCGCCATGGGCTCCAGATACCAAATTCTAGTTGTTAGTCTTGCTTGGCAAGCACGCTTTTACCCACTGAGCCATCTTGCCAGTTCAAACTGAGGCTGACGTCGAACTCAAGATCCTCCTGCCTCTGCCTGGCAGCCAAGTCTTCAGACTTACCCAAAGAAGGCAAAGATGTACTTTCTCTGCCTTTGTCTATCATTATTTTTATTGTGTGTGTACGGGTGTGGTTATGTCTGTGCACCATGTGGTTGCTGGGTGCCCACAAAGGCCAGAAGAGGGCATCGGGTTCCCTGGAACCAGAGTTAGAGACATGTGAGCCGTCATGTAGGTACTGGGAATTGAACCCAGGTCCTCTAGAAGAGCGGTTAGTTCTCTTCATTGCTGACTAAACTCTCTTCCTCTCCTTTATAAGGACATTGATCCTATGGGATTAGGGCCTTGCCCGTATGATCTCATTTAACTCTAATTACTTCCTTAAAGACTTCAAAGTCAAGTCAAAGGTTAGCGCTTCAACGGGGGTCTGAGGGAGGCATAATGTAGTTGCAGAGCCGGGACGTCTGCAATCGGTTTTCTAGTGTCAGGGGTGTGTACGCATGCATGTGCTTGTGCGTGCGTGTGTGCGTGCGTGGGGCGCATGCATGAGAGAGAGCACTTCTGATTTTTGTAGTTACCCTCTTGAGGCTGAACAGGAGTCCCTGCAGACTAGATGGAGTCCTCAGGCCACCCCTGTCCTCCTGGCAGTACAGGCACACCCAGTCACCAACTGCTGTGATTCAGAAGGTGGTGACTGGACCACGGTGGCATCTGGAACCTGGGCTTAGGGCTAGTGGGGACTTCCCACCGCCTCGCCCGGTCAATTTTCCTAATCCAGGTCCTTTGCCACCGGCGTCAAAATTCTTGTGTGATGCCTCAGAGATAGGTGTGGTGACCTTTCGCTGCGGTTGAAAGGCGGAGCCTCAGAGAGCCTGGGCCGTGCACCTCAACCGAAGCCCTGAGAGGCTGCTGAGCTTCAGGGTGCTGTGGGCTTGAAGTGGGGCTCAGAGCAGGGCAGCGACTTCCCTTAAGCTGTGCCAGAGTGAGCACAGGTGAACCCAGCTCCAGGCCGAGGACTCCCGCGCTGGTTAGTATTGTCAGTTTCCCAGGGTTCTAGAGTCGCCCAGGAAGTTGCTAGGTGAGGTTAACTGAGGTGGGAGGACCTGCCCTAAATGTGGGTGACACCCTTCCACGGGACCGGGTCCTGGGTGGAATCAAAGAGCAAGGGGAGCCGGGCTCCAGCATCCACCTCTCTGCTTCCTGACTGTGGTTGCCATGTGAACCGCTGCCTCCTGCTACCCGCCCTCCCCGCCATGACGGACTGTGCCCTCCGGCCATGAGACAAACCTGGCCGCCTTTGTCAGTCGCCTTTGTCAGGTGTTTGTTCAGTCTCCACAGTGAGGAGAGTGACTGCTACAGCTCCAAAGGCGCGTCTCTGTATCAGGTCGTGTGTCGTGTCCATCCGTCCGCGCCATCCCCCATCACCCCCCCACCCCCCACCCCCACCTTTAGCCCCTAGAGATTTCCCACACAATCTGTAGCAGTGGTTCTCAACCTTCCTAATGCTGTGACCCTTTAATACAGTTCCTCATGCTGTGGTGACCCCTCAACCATAAAATTAACTCTTGTTGTTACTTCATAACTGTGATTTTGCTACTGTTATGAATCATAATGTAAATATCTGATATGTGACCCCATGGGGGGGTCATGACCCACAGGTTGAGAACCCCTGGTCTAGCGCCTTGGTGGAGATGCTTCTCCTTGTGTGGCAGGCTGGTAAGCAGAGCCTCTGTCCTCTTGTACAGGCAACGCTTCTGCAAGGCACATCAGCATCCACTAATGGCTCCCCTAACCCCGCGCTTTCATCCGCACGGGTCCCCCGGGCCAGCCACCTGCATGTGTGTCTGTGGGACGTGGGGAACTGAGCTCTGGGGCTTCTGAGGACAATGGACGCCACAGGCAGCCTGGGTTTATGCTGGTGCACATCTGTGCAGTAGGGTAAGGGAAGGTTTTTTTGCCTTCAGGCAGGAGGCTGGCCCCACAGGCCTCAGGTCCCCTTCCCAGCTGGGGACAGCACTGGAGCCATGTTTTCTCCACCCTAGGACCTTGATGTCCTGGTGGTGTAGAAAGATGGCCTTGTGCCTCTTCCTTCTGTAAAGTTGGTGTTATTCCATTATCCCATTGTGTGTGTGTGTGTGTGTGTGTGTGTGTGTGTGTGTGTGTGCGTGTGCATTGCAAGCATGCATGTGCTGGTATTGTGAGGGGAGAGCCTCTCATGCAAGTGTGGGGTCAGAAGACAGCACATGTTTTCCCCCTTTGCATCTGTTTAAGATAGGATCTTCCCTTGCCATGTATGTCAGGCTGGCTGCCCCACAAGTTTCCGGAAACTCCCCTGCCTCTGCCTCCCACCTCCCCCAGAGGGCACGCTGGGACTACAGACCCTTGTGTTACTGTGTGTGGATCTGAACTCAGGCCATCTGGCTCGCACAGTAGATATGTTTGCTCTCTAAGCCTCTCCCCGGCACTCCAGCCAGGCTTTGCTGAGTTCCACCCACAAAGCAGGCACCTGCAGGTTTGGCTTCCCGAGACTCGCCACCCACCTTCCCCCTCTCTTTCTGTGGACGTATGTGGGGCCGCGTGTGTTTATGTTGGACCACATTCACAGCTCTCCTCATCTGTGTGTGCCTGTGGGTCCAGAGGAAGACCTCAGTGTCATTCCTCAGGTCTATCCACCTTGTCTTTTGGAGACAGAGTCTCGCTGGCCTAGAGCTTACTGACTCAGCTGGCCTGGCTAGCTAGTGAACCAGGGATCTGACTGGCTCCGCCTCCCCAGGGCCAGGATTACAAGCACTCACTGTAACTCCTGGAATTTTTACATGGGTTCTGAGGATCTAAGTCGGGTCCTCACGCTTGTGTAGCAAGCTCTCTACCGACTGAGCTGCCCTCCACTCCGCCCTCCTCTCCTTACGCCTTCTCCCTCATTGCGCTCGGCATAGGCTGCAGAGACCTCAAAAGCTCACGCCTTGAGCCAAGTCACGGAGACTGTTTGCAGCAGGTGTGTTGGACCAGCAGCCTGCGGGCCACATACGGATGAGGATAACTGTGACTGTGGCCCAGCATAAAATTGCAAACTTATTTAAAATATTATGAGACTCACTTTACTTTCTCAGTAACTCATTCGCCTGATTTTCAAGTGTGAACTTTGTAGTGACAGCATGTCTAAAAGGATGTCCCTTGAGGGGTTGTTGGCACGTCAACATATCTATGGTCACTCCAGGGCTCAGAATTTCAGACACTAACCGCTATGACCCTACAAGTTTCTGTTTGTCCGTTCTGTGTTACTGAAATGAAACACCTGAGCTGGTCAGCTTGCAGGGAGCAAGGTTTATCTGAAGTCATGGTTTCCGAAGTTCCTGTCCTTGGTTCCTCGGCTCTGTTGCTTTGCACTTGTGGTGACTGGGACATCAGGGTGGGGGAAGTGTGGCAGGGGACACCTATCCCAGGCACAGTGGTGGAGAAGAGGGATGGCAGGAAAAGGGTCAATATCCAACCCATTTCAAGGGCACACCTTCAACAGCCTAACTTCCTCCCACTTGGCTCCCTGTGTGTGTGTGTGTGTGTGTGTGTGTGTGTGTGTGTGTGTGTGGTCGATGCATGCGAGTGTGTGTACACAGGCATGCACATACAGAAGCTCAACAGAACATCAGATGTCCTCTCTCACACTCGGCCTTATTGCCTTGAGACAGGGTCTCTCACTGAAATGGAAGCTTGTCATTTTGGCTAGGGTGGCTAGCAAACAAGCTCTTGGGATTTGTCTGTTTCTGTCCCCCAGGGTTGGGATTATAGGCATGTGAGCCATGCCTAGCATTTATATCTTTGTGTGTGTGTGTGTGTGTGTGTGTGTGTGTGTGTGTGTGTGTGTATCATGTGAATGCATGTGCCCACAGAGGCTAGAAGAAGGTGTCAGACTTGTATGTCTTTGTTAGCTGCCTGATGTGGGCGCTGGGAGCTGAACTTGGGTACTTGCAAGAACATCTAATACCCTTAAGCGCTGAGCCATTTCTCCACCCCTAATGCTCAGTTTTTTATGTGTGTGCTGCGAATTCGAACTCAGGTCCTCATTCAAACAGAGCCGGCACTCGTAACCACAAAGCCTCTCTCCAGCTCCAGCCCCATTTCTTAAAGGTCCGTAGCTCTGTTGGCTGAAGTGCTCGACTTGCAAACACAAGGACAGGAGTTTAATGTCTAGAATCCAGTTTTTTTTTTTTTTTTTAAAAAAAAGCCAAGTATAGTGTCCCATGCTTGTAAACCCCAGCATGGTAGTCAGGGGCTCACCGGCCACAGCTTAGCAAGTCGGTGAATTCCAGGCAGGGTGATTGGCAACTGAAAAAAAAAAAAAAAAACAGCAGAGGTTGTCTTCCACACACATGTGCACACACGGCTACATGTACACACTTGCATCTGCACGCACATACAAGTTTATCACCTTCCGGTACTTGATCCTGGGAACCAAGTTCTCAATAAGAGGTCTGTCTTTGACACTCTGGAGTCAAACACCAGCAAAGTTCTCCCCCGTTTTGTTTTCAATACTCATCCATCCCGACTGTTTTGTCAAAATCGTATTTATCTGTCTTCATCTATCGCCAGTGTTCCAAGTCTCTGGATCTATCTTCCTTTTCAAAAGGAGGATAAAGAACTCCTCTTTAACAATCTTGGGTCAAACCTGGTGTCGTCACTTTGTGCAATGTGTCCTTGTGGGCAGGCACGAGGCTCCCGGTTCTTGGAGCCCATAGAGCTCACATCCTGTTTGCTGTGAGGGGCAGGTTGCGAGGGAAGAGCCTCTAGAAGTCTCGGTGGCTGGGTCAGCGTGAAGAGCAGGCCGACCTGACTCTTAGCGAACTGGGGCACAGAGCCTTCCCACAGGGGCCAGAGCAGCCTCCAAACAAATCATATTTATAGGGCACCTGTCAGCCCGTAAACTCCCTTCGAATCCGAGATGGACTTAAAGCTGATCGTTTCCTCCTCTGACAGTCAACAGATACTCAAGTGTCACCGCACACATCACCCTGCTGTTAGGTTTGAGTAATGGGGATGCGCGGAGGGAGCCAGCTGGGCTGGGGGGTCTCCTGCGAGCACCCAGAACTTTACATCTGGTAGTGCCTCTGTAGCCATAAAACTAAACCACATGCTGGGCTGCCTTCTGGATGGTGGAGACTCAAACAAGACCAAGGCTGGGGTCTCTCAGAATTTTATTAATTATTACTGTTATTATGTAGTATGTGTGTTGTGTATGGTGTGTTTGTATGGTATGTATGTGTGTGGGGGTGTGTGGTATGTGTGATGTGTGTGTGTGAGCACTTGTGTAAAGTCAAGGACAACTTCGTGGAGCCAATTCTGTTTTTCCATTTTTTTTTTTTTCCGAGCCAGGGTTTCTCTGTGTAGTTTTGGTCCCTGTCCTGGATCTCGCTCTGTAGACCAGGCTGGCCTCGAACTCACAGAGATCCTCCTGCCTCTGTCTCCCGAGTGCTGGGATTAAAGGCGTGCGCCACCACCACCTATCCTGTCCCTGCATTTTCGCATGGGTTCCAGGGATCGAACTCAGGTCACCAGGCTTGCACAGCAAGCCCTTTAACCTGCGAAGCCGTCCAATGCTCCCCAGCCACCTTTTGAGTCAGAATCTCACGTAGCCCAGGCTGGTTTTGAACCCCCCGTGTAGCGGAGGATGACCTGATCCTCTTTCTGCCTCTACCTCCCGAGTGCTCTGCTCACAGGCACACTATCACACCCAGTGCCTGGTGAATGCAGTGCTGGGGATGGAACCCGGGACCTTGTGCACGCTAGGCAAGCAATCTGCCAACTGAGCCGTCCCCTCAGCTGTCTGTTGTCACAGCTGTGGCCAGTATGCTGCTTGGGGCTTTCCACCACGCTGCCTGAGTTTCTGGAGTTTGCCTGGTCCCAAGGGGCTCCCGCTTCTCACACCCGGGTCTGCTCAGCAGGAGTAGCCAATGGAGAAAGGGCGCAGCCAGAAGTTTAACTTTGTCACGTGGTCACGGTATACCCAGCTGCTAGGAGTCTGGTGATGTGGTCTGTTTGGATGACACTGGCCAAACTGAATATTGAAAGAAGAGAATAAACACTGGGCCCAGAGGCAGGCCCGGGTGGAGGGACGCCCGCTGTGCTGGTGGGAGATTGACAGCTAGAGAGACCGCACGCACGCACGCACGCACGCACGCACGCACGCACGCACGCACTTCCAGGAGGCAGCAGGGTGTAGTACAAGGCTGGACATCAGGCCAGGGCGAGTGGGGAGAGCTGGGAGGCAGAGGAACCGTGTATGTCCGGGGCTCTTCGGCGCAAATCCGAGGTGACAGTGGTGTTAGGGAAAACTGGCATGGCTGGAGCTGAGTGGGCACTGAGCTGAGCTAACAGGCAGGGCCAGGGCGGAGTGATACAGTTGAGGCAGGCTGTGAAAAGTCTCTTCACAGAAGGGCTTGGTGGCCTATGACACAGCTGCGGTTTCAGCCAATCTTCTTAAAAATTTTTTTGTTTACATTTATTATTTCTACGCGTGTATGTGAACACTCACGAGCCGTGGTGTGTCAGTGGAGGTCGGAGGACAACTTTCGGGAGTCAGTTCTTTCTCCCCCAGGTGGGTTCCAGGCTTGCTGATGAGCGCCATTCCCCGCTAAGCCTTCTCGCCAGCTTCAGCCAGGTTTGCCCTGGAGTCCCTGGGGCTCGGGAAGGTTAAGAGTGCACAGTGGAGGCAGGGGGACTGTGTCTTAGAGCTGGGGCAGAGGGTGGGCTCAGAGCTCTGTAGACGTGACCTCATGCCTGTCACCGGCACCACATCAAAGCCACAGGCGTTCTGCCCAGCCCTGGCGGCAGGCTGGGGAGGTGGGACCTGGATAGGAGAAAGGGGATTGCCTGCTTTGCCTCTACCTTGAAGGGCATTGGCAGAGTCCAGACAAGCTTTGGGTAGGTGGGGCTGACAGGACTGAGGTCACTGAGTTACCTGGTGACACCGGGCCCCTGAGAGTTACCTGTCTTCAGTCACTGGAGAGAAGCACATCTGCTGTGAAGTTCATTTGAGAGTGTGTGTATGTGTGATGTGCGCACACACGGGGGAGTAGTGTGTGTGTGTGTGTGTGTGTGTGTGTGCGTACACGCATGTATACATGTACCTGTACGTGTGCGTGCACGTGCGTGCGTGCGTGCGTGCGTGTGTGTGTGTGTGTGTGTAGGTGTGGAGCCCAGAGGCTGATGTCAGGTGTTGCTCCTCTGGATGCCAGCCACCTTGTCTTCTATGATAGGGTCACTCATTGAACCTGGCGCTTGGCTTGAACTCAGGACTTCATGCTTGCACTGAGCTGTCTCCTCATCCTTCACTAGTGAATGTCTAAAACCAGCCCATATCCACAGTGTCAAAGAGCACGCAGATTCCCCGCAGCCTGACAGCTGGCCATTCGGACCCTGCTGTCTGCTCTCAACTGGTGTTAGTGGCACTAAGGCAGATTAACACAGTGGCCAGGCACCCAACTTCATGCCACCCACTGGGCTCTGGGCTAAAGCTGCCTGTCTCTCCCAGCAACTAAGCTGCCCAGACCCTTCAGCTCCCCAAGCTCAAGGTATTGTGGTTCTGCAAGGGGCACCACTGGTCCAGTGTAAGACACAGGAGGGCAGGACACAGACATAGCCAGGGAAGGGGCGTACAAAATCTCAGAGTGAGCTGAAGGCTGGAGGACACAGGGTCCACGCACACTCACTATCTAAGTTCGTGCCCCGACGGCACAGGCAGAACCGAGCCCAGAGGAGGAAGCTGAGCACACAGCACAGCACGAAGCTGTTTTCCCTGTGTCAGACAAGACTGTTCCACACATTGTGCCCTGTCTCTGAGCCCCTCTCTTCCCTTCTGTGGTGGTTTGAATGAGAATGGCCCCACAGGCTCATACATTTGAGTGCATGGTTCCCGGTCAGTGGAACTGTTTGTTGATTAGGAAGTGTGGCCTTGCTGGAGGAGGTCTGTCACTATACACTTGGAGGTTTCAAAAGCCCACACCATTTCCAGTTACTGCTCGCTCTCTCTCTCTCTCTCTCTCTCTCTCTCTCTCTCTCTCTCTCTCTGTGTGTGTGTGTGTGTGTGTCTGCCTTGTCATGTGGATTACACGTAAACTCTCAGTGACTGCTCCAGCACCAGGCATGCCTGTCTTCGGCCACGCTCTCCCCCATGACGGTCACGGCCTCTCACCCTGAGGAACTCCAAGCGCTAAAGAAACTCTTTCTTCTGTAAGTTGCATTGATCATGGCATCTTTACACAGCGCTAGAAAGGCTCCTAAGACACCTTCCCTCCCTTTCTTTTTCTCTTCCTTTTTTTCTTGAGAGTGTCTCTGTAGCTGAGGATGACCTTGAACTTCTGACCCTCCTGTCTCTGCCTTCCAGGCATGCACCCCCCAGTCCTGGTTTAAATGGCTTTGGGGATAAAACCCAGAGCATGTTAGGTAAGCACTCTGCCAACAGAGCTACATCTCCAGCCCCTTGAGGCCTTCCTTGTACATATTTGTTTGTTTCATTGGCCCCCAAGTCCTGAGCGTCAGCTGGATACCAGACTGCTAGGCACTGGATTCAGGCAGCAGTCGTGGTGGAGAGGAGAACAGAGCTTGCCCCTGAAGTGAGCACGTTAATGAACAGGAGTAGGGTGAGTGGAGAGGACATCTCAGAAGGGATGTGCCATGGCACATGTTATTTATTAAGCGGCACTGTTTACCATGCGAGAAAAGCCACGAGACACAACAAAACCCACTGTAAGAGTTTATTAAGGGAAGGGAATAGGAAAGGTGTGCATAGGCCTATGGAATGACCGCCCAGGAAGAGGGAGGAGGAATACGGGGAACCCGCTTTTATAGGTCCCCCCCTGCACATGCGCATATGGGCTTACATAGCTACGCCACACATGCACATAGGTTTACATGATCACAATGCACGCAAATTGTGTGATCACGCAGCTCACAGATTACATAGGAAGTATCTTGCCAGCGCATGTGCGGTCATGTAGCTGGGAGAGTGGCCAGGAATTCCAACAACACACACAACACGAGGTAGGGTAGGCAACATCCAAGGAGCAGCTGTGGCACTGAAGCATCGCTCACTCCTGTCAGATCCCAGCACCACTCCAGGGACTGTGACATCCAAAGACCCAAGAGACTCACCGGTGCTCCTTCCGCCCCTCTGCGTTTTGGATCCTCACAGAATAAGATGGTGCCAAGAGATCCAGTCGTCATGCCCTTGGGCCAGGTAGCAGGGTGGAAAAGCTAAGGAGAGACAGCCAAATACATGTTCAGAAAACTGTATGTGGGGCCAGGGAGGTGGCTGGCACTGTAAGATGCTTGCTTTGCAAGCGTTGAGGACCTGAGTTCAATTCCCAGGACCCACTTCAAAAGAGAGAGAGAGAGAAAAAAAAAAAGAAGAGAAGAAGAAGAAGAAAAAGAAGAAGAAGAAGAAGAAGAAGGAGAAGGAGAAGGAGAAGGAGA
>CABHPP010144013.1:28088-40152 GCA_902168425.1 Peromyscus attwateri
AGAAGGAGAAGGAGAAGGAGAACGAGAAGGAGAAGGAGAAGGAGAAGGAGAAGGAGAAGGAGAAGGAGAAGGAAGGAAGGAAGGAAGGAAGGAAGGAAGGAAGGAAAGAAAGCAAGAATGAATGAATGAAAGATCCCTGGGACTCCCTTCCTTCTCCGCCTAGCTGAACTTGACCTGGTGGTTCCAGTTCCAAAAAAAAAAAAAAGGTGCCAGGTTCCTGAGGAAGGACACCCGAGGGTGACCTCTGGTCTCGACATTCATCACACAGACTTGCACCTACTGACCCAGGAACATGCAAACATGGTCACACAAGGCTGAACACCAGAATCAATCGCAGCTAAGACTATAAACATTCTCTCACTAACCAGCAAAGCCAAGGCTTTCACAGCCTCTGGGCAGCCAAGGCCAGATTGCTGCCCTCTGAGCTCCTCCTCAGTCTCTCCAGCTGCCGTCAGGGCTGCCTGAGAGATTTTAAGCAGGAGCGAATGCTGACTTCAGTCAAGACTAACGCACTGAGAAGTGGCATTGTCTCCCGATGATCCGACTTAAGCAATCCTAGAACTAAAAAGACCAGAACAGAGACCTTGTTGCCTATCCTGATGCTGCACAGCCTCATGGCTGCAGGGCCCCGGGGACCCGAGACTCCCCCACCAGTCCGGCCTGGCTGCGGATCACGGGGACCCGCCCTCGCCCTGGGAGGTGGCTCTGGGTTCAGAGGGCCGCACGTGGTGGCTTTGTGCCTGTCTGATTTTCATTTCCCCAGAAAAGAAGGCGCGGCAGGGGCCGTGACCTCACCGCACAGAAAATACCTCGGCTGCAGGCCCCTGAGTGGAGCCCTCGAAAGAGACGATTTACTTTGTTTTGCATATTAATTGTTCTAAATGCCACCCGCTCTGGGATCAATTAAGCAGTCTAGTGCTGGGAGGAAGTGGGAGGCTGGCAGCGGCCAAGAGGCCCGCGCCCCCGCAGGGCCCCCGGGCCGTCCAAGATGCCTGCACCCTGCCACCGCAAGAGTACACTTTGGGACAGGCCCCAGGCTGGTCTACCAACGTGGGCAGGGAGACGGGGCTGATGATCTGTCTTTCTGTCCTCCACCTCTTTTTTAAAAAATTGGCTTCTGTCTAGCCCAGGCTGGCCTCCGACCGTGTTTCACACAGCCTCTGTCCTTCACGTTCCCAGGACCGGGGTTTTAGGTTCAGGGCACCACACCAGGTTTATGAAGCTGGGCATTGAATCCAGGGTTTTGTGCATGCTAGGCAAGCACTCTACAAACTGAGCCACATCCCCAGCCCTCAAAAATGACATTCTTTATTTTTGAGACAGAGCATTATGGATTCCATCCTGACCTTGAATTTGCTCCCTAGCTGAGGATAATCCTGAGTTTCAGAATCCCTGCTTCTGCCCCCAAAGAGCTGGGATTCCAGGCGTGTACCACCATACCTGGTAGATGCGGTGTGGGCAAGCACTCTACCCACCGAGCTACATTCCCAGGTTGCCCTTTTGATCATCTCTTTCCAATGAGGCCAACAGATTCTGAGGCCAACCGGTGTCTCCTTCCCAGGCAGAGGCTTTGCTTCGTCTCTTTGGCCACTGCTGCCTGGGCAGCTGACCGTCCTGACCACCATGGCTGGGTATGGAAATAGAAATGCCAGTGATGTCAGCTGCAAAGCCGTGATCTGCAGCCCATTCCCAGTGACCTCCCCAGCACGGCGCAGGCCCTTCCTTCCACCCCAGCCTGTCGTGAGCACCTCCTCCAACCCACCTTGGAACATTCACACTTGCACACTTCCGCCATGGACTACACACCAGGGAAGCTCTCCAGTCACCCCCCTCCTTGACCCAGAAGGTCTTGTCCCCCACCCACCCTCCACATTTTTACAAGTTTTGTGGGGTTCAATGATCCAGTGCCTTGGGCACAGCTTTCCTTCTGTTCCAGTACAGATGCCCCCAACTTGCCTCCTGGTTGTACCTATGTCATTTTCCACACAGGCTCTATAGTTAGCTCTCTCTCTCTCTCTCTCTCTCTCTCTCTCTCTCTCTCTCTCTCTCTGTGTGTGTGTGTGTGTGTGTGTGTGTGTGTGTGTGTGTTATGTGCATACATGTACAAGGTATGCATATCTGTTCTTGTGCTTGGAAGCCAGAGGAGGATGTCTCGTGTTCTGTCACTCTTTGCTCTCTTCCTCTGAGACAGTCCCTCACTGAGCCTGGAGCTAGGCTGGCAGCCAGCAAGATCCAGTGACCCTCTGGCCTGCACCTTGCCCACTCCCAGCATGGGGTTACAGGTATACCCGCCTCCACACTGGGCTTTTTCTGTTGCTGCTGGGTCTTGAACTCGGATCCCCGTGCCTTCATAGCAACCGCTCTTACCCACTGAGCCACCTTCTCACCCCTAAGCAGCATTTTAAAGGACCAGACTTAGTTTGGTCTCCTCAGCTTCCCCCGTCCCAGCATCTTCAGAGGACCCCCCTTTGTAATTTCTGTGACCTACGGAGGACCCTGGGATACTGTCTTAGTCACTTTTTTATTGCTGTGAAGAGACTCCATGACCAATGCAGCTTACAGAAGTATTTACGGGGGCTTACAGTTCAGAAGGTTAGGGTCTATGACCATCATGACTAGGAGCATGGCAGTGGGCAGGCGTGTGTGACTCTGGGGCAGTAGCCGAGAGCTATCTTGTTCCACAAGTACAAGGCAGAGAGAGATGATTGGAAATGGCGCTGACGTATGAAACCTCAAAGCCCACCCCCAGTGACACCCCTCCTCCAGTAAGATCGCACCTCCTAATCCTTCCCAAACAGTTGTACTAACTGGGACCAAGTATCCAAACACCTGAGCCTGAGAGGGTCGTTCCCATTCAAACCACCACAAATACCATGGGAAACTGAGTATTTTCAGGCACATTTCCAACCTCTTCAGACTAGCCATGGTAGCATACATCTTCAGTCCCAGTACTCAGGAGGTGGACGCAGGTGGATCTCTGTGAGTTTTGTTAGCCTTGTTTAATCTAGTTCCAGGTCAGCCAGGGTCACACAGCAGGACTCTATCTTAAAACAACAATAAAAAACAAGACCAACTCCCTCAGACTAGCATATTTAGGAGGAACCGTGAAGCGAGAGCTGGGTAGTCAGTAGAGTCAGAAACAAACCAGGAGGCAGAAAAGCTGCTGGCTGGTTCTTAGCTGCCTCAAGGCCTTTGGGGCTTGGTTTGCAAGACACACACAGAGTGGGGCCAGAGAGGTGGGTGGATGGAGGTCAAGTCTCCAGAGGAGGCATCTGGATTTTCAGCATGAGCAGGATAGCTCTGGCTTCCACAGTCACCCGCAAGCGACTCCCATTTGCGTGGGCGTGAGCAAGGTGTTTCCTTAGCTCCCACCCTGAGACATGCAAGCTGCCATCTGTCCCCAAGCTCAAAATGCCCTCAGGCCAAGCCACTCCCTTCTGCACCCTCTGCCACAACTCCTTACCTGGGTAACACAAAGCTGTCCTCTTCCCATGGCCTGAAGCTGCAGCCTCACCTCTGCCCCAGGACTCTGGGCTCATGGCCATCACTCCCCTTCACCTGCCTGAGGACCTGGAGATCCAGAAAGGACCTCCTGGTGGGCCAGTCCTCAGGACTCCAAAGGGCACTGACTCTAGTAGTTGTTCCCTGAAGGAACAGGGACCCAGAGCCACCAAATGTTTTAGACATTTCAGAGGAGGCCTGAATTCCAAATTTTTTTTTTTATGTGAAAGTTCTCAGTTTCAAAATATTGGATCAAAACCAAAAACTTCTTAACACTGGTAGATCCAGACAAGTTACATGTGACGAATGTGGTCTCAGCCCTGTTGATTATAATGGCAGCCTCGTGATGGTGTCTACTATATGACCCAACCAACCAACCATCCACCCATCCAGCGCTTCATCTGCGGTCCACAGGATGTGGTGACTGCCTGCCGCTGAGCCTGGAGTGGGACTAAAGACCAGCTAGATGCAGGCTGCCGCTGCCTCTGCTTTCTTCTGGTACTTTAAGAGTTTCGTGGTTTCCTTTAAGCCTTTGATTCATGTCGATTTATTTTGGTATAACATGTGAAGTGAGGTTCTAAATTAATTTCTTTTACAGATGGGCAGCCAATTGTCCCAATACTAAATGTGGAGAAATCCTGTTTCAAATGCCAACTGGATCATATGGTAACTTCCTATATATATTGGATGACTTCCAGTAATTTCTAAATTATATGGCTATTCCTATACTTCCTCTATAGTTCCAATTATTTCAGCTTTATAATAGATTTAAAATCTGTGTAAATAATGGAGAGGGTTCTCCTTGCTCCCTGCATGGCTGTTTTCAAACTTTTCCTGGATATGTGTGCATGTGTACTTTTCCATATCACCCTTTCTATTCAGGAAGAACCGCGTAGCTATTGTTCGGTGTGGTTGTGATGATGTGAGGTTTCATTTAGGGAGAACGGGCATTCTCATGATGTTATCACTTTACCCATGGGGTATAGAAGTTCACAGCTGTGTTCTTCAGCAGCATGTAAAAGGATTGTTTCACATGGATTTTGGCACATCTTCAAGGAATTTATTTCTGGGGCTGGGGTGGGGAGGGCTGGGTTGGTAAAGGGCTGCCCCTGTGAGCATGAGGCCCTGAGTTCAAACCCTAGTCTCCATTTAGGGAAAAAAAAAAGCTGAGTGTGGTGAGTACTTGCAATCCCCAAACTGGAGAGCAGAGGCAGGAGGATCCCTGGGACGAGGCAGCCAGCCAGCCCAGCTTGATTAACAAGTTCCAGTCCTGTAAGAGACTCTGCCTCAAAAAACAAGGTGAACAGTTCCTGAGGGGTGACACCCCCACTGACCTCGGCTTTTATATGCCCACAACAAGCACATACATGTGTGTATCTACACACAAATGAAAATTTAAAAGTAAAAGGTTTTCTTCACACTGATTTTACATTTTTGAAAAAAGTTTATTTCTGGGTTGTTTTACCAACGGGTCCTTTTATCCACTGTAACTTAGCTCTGGTTAGTGTCTGAAGTCTTTGAAGGCCAAAGAGTACTTGTTTTGTACAGAGTTATCTTACAAAAATTCTTTCGTCATTTTCAATCCCCCCACCCCCACCCCCCGTTGAGTCTTGTGCGGTTTTAGGTAAATGAGTAAATAACTTCCTAACAGTGAAACGTCGCTTTCTCTTTTGCAACACGATGTCTCAGTCCAGCTTTATCGTACAAGAGCCAGAGCAATAGTGATGGTGGGGACCTTGGCTCCAAGATGAACTATATAAAGGCCGACTTGTGGAATGATGTATCCATCTAGTCTAACTTATTAAATTCTTTTTTCCTGAGAATACATATTGAGCTTTTAAAGACACTTTTTTTTTAGATCATGAGAGATAAAGAGAAGATCCCAGAAGCCTTGAGAAACCGAAAAAGTCATGCAACAGAGGATCAAGACTCAGGATGGCACTGGGTTACTTCTCATCAACCCAGAATGCCACATGCCAATAAGAGCTGCCTTCAGAATGTGGAGTGGAGATGATTTCCAAACGAGATTTATACAGCCAGCCAAACTGTCAATCAAGAATCCAAAAACTGAACTTCCCATATGCAGTTTTCAAGGAAGCTACTGGCATGTATATTATAACTAAAAGAAGACAGTAAACCAAGCAGGGGGGTGGCTTTGGATCCGAGCACCAAAGAAGAAGCACAGGAGAGAGGTTAAGGGTTTTCCTGGGATAAAAGCAGAGGGAAATTTCAGAATATCTATCAGGAAGACATCTAGGAGGGTGTCTGGTCTAGGTCAGGTGAAGAGGACAAAGAGTTTTTAGGAAAAAAAAAACCAACCAGAAAACAAAAATGGAAGTAATAGGTTACTTAATGAATCTGATTGTACTGCTGGGGATTTTAAAACTTTGTGGACATGTTTGTGGGAAGAGTTAGTAATACTGCTTTAAAGTGTAAGTAAAAAACAGAGGCAATCACCAACTCCAGGGAAAACAAAAAGCTCAGCAACTACACCTACAACACCTCATAACTACACCTACAACACCTCATAACTACACCTACAACACCTCATAACTACACCTACACCACCTCATAACTGCACCTACAACACCTCATAACTACACCTACACCTCATAACTACACCTACAGCACCTCATAACTACACCTACACCACCTCATAACTACACCTACAACACCTCATAACTACACCTACACCTCATAACTACACCTACACCACCTCATACTACACCTACACCTCATAACTACACCTACACCACCTCATAACTGCACCTACAACACCTCGGATAATGGTTGATGTTTATGTTATCAGCTTGACAGGATCTATAATCACCCAGGACATAAGCCTCTGCCCACACCTGTTATCTACACTAACTTCTGGGCACATCATGAGAGATTTTCTTGATTAGATTAATTGTGGTGGGTGACACCATTCCCTGGGCTGGGATCCTGGACTTTAGACTGTGGGTGCGACGTCACGGGGTGCCTCGCGCTCCCGCTCCCATGACTCCCTCACTGTGGTGGGGACACCCTGGAACTGTGAGCCAAACAGACCTTCCTCCCTGAAGTTGCTTTGTTCAGGCGTTGCACACGGCGGTGGGAGAGGACACAGGAGACTTTATTCCGCTGTTAACAACACGGAGGTGGACCAGGTAGAAGAGGACTCTGAGTTGGCAGCTGGGATGGATGACGTTGGGAGGGGAAGTGCGTGTCTGTGTGTGGTGGCTGCTGGGGAACTAGCAATCTTCCATAAGAGGAGGCCAACAAATAATATGTGAAATCAGAAAAGGATGGTATTTAGAAATATGAAAGTAAATGTCAGAGGGAACGGTACGAGGGCTTGAAGTCATCTCCTTCGAGGAGACGTGGGGCTGCTGCTTTTCATTATCGGTTTCATGCAACCATTTGACTTTTACAACCTCATAATAAACTATTGATCAAAATGGAAATTTCATTTTAAAATGTCCGTGTATTTGTGACCTAACTCCGCTTCTGAACCTCTCCTGCTGTTCAGGAAATGAGCTGACCAGAATTTTGAAGATCAAGGGTACAGTCGCTCAGCTCTGTAAATTACTAGCTGTATGACCCAAGGCCAGTTGCTCGGTCTCTCAGAGTCTCTGTTTGTTCAACTGAGAAGTAGGGCTAATTCTAGTATCTACTTCATAGGGCTGCTCAAAGGATGATGTAAACTTATGCCTGGGCCTGACACTCGGGAGCATTCCCTAAAGGATGCTGTTGCTGTAATCTTCTGGGTTTTGTTTGTTCTGTTTCTTTTGTTATGTGAATGTGTGTGTGTGTGAGAGAGGGTGTGTGTGTGATGTATATGTATGTGTGTGGGGGTGTGTAGGGGGGTGTGCGTGCTCACGAGCTCCTTGGCACTCACATGGAGGTCAGAGGACAACCTTGGGGAGCCCTTGCCTTCTATCTTGTTGGTGTATGCTTCTTTATTGTTTTTCCAGGTCATACACCAGGCTCCCTGGCCTGCAAGCCTCGGAAGCTCTCCTGACTGCCCCATCTAACTCGTAGGAGCACTAGGACTGCAGACGTGCACTGTTGAACTTGGCTCTTGATGGTTGATGTTTTCATTTCATTCAGCTCAGTTCCTAAGGGATTAACGGTGGATAAGTTCTCTGAGCCTTGCCCTTCAGACACGACGTATTCTGCGCTACTGAGCAGATAAATGAGGTAGAGATGTAGAACATCCAGGACTCAGCACCTCGTCTTTCTAGAACTCTGATTTCTCATCAGCAAAGAGAGAAACTCCTTTCAAGGTACTCTGCTCATTGATGGGATGGATGATGCTAGGAGATTTGTGCCCCGCGTTGACATGCATTGATTTACTCAAAAAAGCAGTCAAGTGAGGGAATTCTAAACTCATAGAAGGAACACACTGTAGGAAACATGGGAAAATCGAGACACCCATGTCAGCACATTGTTACTTTTCTCGTCCCTGCAACCAAGTACCTGTCAAGACGCAGTCTGCAAGAGGACGGGTTTAATTTGGCTCACGTTTTGAGGAGGAACAGTTTCTTATGGCACGGGGGAGGTAAGGTGGTGGGGCCGTGGTGGGAGATGGAACTGCTCGCTACATTGCCTTGACAGGCAGAACGAGCTGTGACCAGAGCACAGAGAGCCACCCCCAGGGGCCCACTCCCCCCAGCAAGCACCGCCCAGCAAGCGTGTCCTATCCTGTCTTTAAAACAGTCTTTATTTTTATTTGATGTGTGTGGGTGTTTTGCTTGCTTATATGTCTGTGTGCCACGTGCATCCTTGGTGCCCAGGGAGGTCGGAAGAGGGTGTTGGAGTCACTGGAGCCTCAGGCAGTTGTGAGTCTCCGTGTGGGTTCTGGGAACTCAACCAGGGTCCTTCTTAACTGCGGAACCATCTCTCCAGCCTGGCGTGTCCAGCCTTTGATATTGCCACACAGCATTGCCATCTACAAAGTTCACAATGGAGAACTGTCATTGATTTACAGAAAAAAAAAATCTCATGAGGCTGGAGCGATGGTTCAGCAGTTAAGAGTACTCGCGGCTCAACCACAAGGACCTAAGTTCAGATCTCAGCACCCACATCGGGCAGCTTACCAATGCCTTTAACTCCACCTTCAAGGGATCTGGCCCCCTCAAACACGCACACACGGGCTCACACCTCTCGTGATATGTTAAGTAAGCTTCTCATTAGTGTTGGGCTAAATTCATGGTTATCCTTGGTTGCATGCAGCCCACAGGCTGAATGTTGGGCATGCTCAGGAGATTACAACTGCCCTAAACAGCACTACCAGCTAGGGATTCGATGTTCAGATACATGAGCCTGTGGAGGGACATTTCACATGCAAACCCAGTAGACAGGAGTTTTCCCTATCTTATTTCCTGTGGAGTGTGTGTGTGTGTGTGTGTGTGTGTGTGTGTATATGTATGTTCAGGTGGTGGTAGTGGATCCTAGTGGCTCCTTTCTGCTTATTCCTCAATACAGGAGTTGGGTGGCTCTCAGGGCTGCTTTTCTCTTTGTGGTAACTCTATAGAGCTTCCAGCTTTCACTAGGAACCCAGGTTTCCATGGTGGATGAGACTGGAGAGAGGTGGACTAAAAGGTAATCACTAGTGAGTGAGCATGGATACCAGAAAGCAACATAGGTTACTCCAATCACATTTATTGACCAAAGAGAGACGCGCAGTCATCCTGAGCTGGGGGAGTGGAACTGCCCTCCAAAGTGCCTGACCACACTGGTAACCAGACCCAGAAAAGAAGGGGCATTTGTGGAACTGCAGCTACCCGGCCTGCATCGGGCTCTTTGGCAGGCTGCAGCTTTTGTCTCTTCACATTGCATTATGAATCCTCTTTGAACACATGTGGTCGTCGTCATCGGCACAACACAAACTGAGGGAAAGATTTTCAAGTGGCTGGTGACACTCTTTCTCTCTCCCTTGCTCCCTCCTTCCTCTTCTAATTTAGGGAACTGTGTGTAGGTGGCGGAGATCCAGGCTTCTGGTCTTTCCATGTCAATGCTCAAAAATATCTCCCCATCCTTCCCCTCCTGGCCAGACAACATGGACAGGCATGGCCCTGTCCCTCCTTCTCATGGGGAGCTGGGGCAGGCCTGGGGTGTCATTCACTCCAGAAGTAACACGTCTGGAGGTGAGGCCAGAAGAGCCCCCCGAACAACTGCCTGGTTAACAACTGCACATGTGGGGTGCGGCTGCACGAGGCTCTGCCGGGGCCTCCTTGCGCAGACAGTCAGCCGGTGGTGTTAATGTGCTGTGTTAAAAGTGACACCAGGGAGCTGCAGGCGCCACTGTCAGCTGCGCGGGAGATGACACCCCGGCCCGCGGAGCTGGGTGCGAGCTCCGAGCAGCGGCCCTCCCCCTCACTTGGGTCCCAGGATCCTGGAGACCCGTGGAAAGGGGTTCAGGAGAGGCAAGCGGGGTAGCCTGCTGCAAGGAGTGTTTCGTCCCCAGCTTGCAAGGAGTAGGAGCCGGGCTGTGGGAGCAGTGAAGTCATGAGGCTGGAGGGACAGGTTGGGGCCAGGAAGGAGAGCGTCCGTGCTGAGAGCTCAGGCCTCTCCTCTCCAGGTTTTCCCTCCTCCCTTTGCCCTCCCTTCTTCCTTTCCCAGGCAGACCAGGCTGACCTTGTAGTCCAGGATGGCCTTCAACTCCTGATCCTTCTGCCTCCACTCCAAGTGCTGAGTTCCGGGTGTGCACCACCATGCCCAGTGTGTGCGGTGCTGGGGACTGAACCCAGAGCCTTGTGCATGCCAGGCCAGCCCTCTACCGACTAAGCCACATCTCCAGCCCTCAAACTCCCGTCCTGGTGCCTTCTCGGGGCCTCCATAGAGCAGCTGTGGTTTTCACACGAAGTCATGGACAACTTCTGAGATTTACAATTCAGTCATGAAAGTGTACAGGCTTGGAGGGACTAAAGAGGAACGCAGCAGACACTCTCGTCTGGTGTTGGGATGGATGGGCAAGGGCCCGGGGTTTCAGGGGACTTCGGAGGAGAGTGAGATTGGTGAGGACTCAGGAGCGCAGAAGCCCAGAGAAGGGAGGGAAAGGAAGTGACTGGATTGGGTAAGACTCCTATCATTAAAGTCACGTGGAGGTGGGGAGACCTCGGGTAGCTCACTTTCTTCTGGGGGCAGAGCTGCCACTGCCGCTAAGATAGTCTAGTTCATGTGCTTTGTGTGGAGACCTCACGGATTTGCCCTTGTAGCCCGGGGAGGAAAGTGTGGGGTCTGAGGAGTGCCCACCTCACCTATGGGAGTGGCCTAAGGTTCGACAAAAGTAAAACCCAAGAGAACTGCTCCTTTGGGGTGTGAAACAAAACAACTCACCTTTAGGGCCTGAGGTGATAATAACTCAGTAAAGTGTTTTCCATGCAGCGTGAGGACCTGAGCTCAGTCACCAAAACCATGTAAAAAAGCTGGACACGGTGGCATGTGCTTTTAATCTCAGAACTAAGGAGGGGGAGACAGGTGGATCCCTGGGGCTTGCGAGCCACCCAGCCTAGCTTAGTGTTTCCAGGTCAATTCAAGATTCTGTCTCAAAGGGAAAAAAAGGTGAATGGTATTCTGAGGGATGACCAGAGGGTGACCTTCTGGCATCTGGTCTCCACATGCACACTTACAGACGTACACATGTGAACACACACACACACACCATCTCTTCATAGAATGAATTTATGTTATTTTATTTTTTCCCTTGTAACAGTCTTGACTAACTCAGTATGGCTTCCACTTTGCAGCTTGGGAAACTGAGGCTAGAAAGGCAAACAGTGCACATTCCCATAGTTCTTTAGGAAAGATGGAGCCCACCGCTGTCATCCCAATGTCACCAGCTGCTGGTGCCAAGTCAAACATCACTCAAGACAATTCCAGGGCCTGCGAATGTCAGTTCATTTGCTTGCTGCGGCCCATTTCCTCTTGGAACACATCCTGCCTTCCATGATCCCAGCCTGGACCAGGTGGGATTTGGAAGGAGTCACCCATTGGCTGGCTATCAGCCAATCAATTACTCCCTCTAGTTCCAGCCTCACCGTGTGCAGGGAACTAAGTCTGGAATCCCAGATTTGGGAAGGATGCTAGCCAGGAATCTGAGACGGTATGGAAAGTCCTCAGCACTGCCCGGTTTCCCTGTTAGCTCTACTCTCTTCCTCTTGTTAGGAGCCTGGAGCCTGTGACTTCTGAGACCCCATTAATCTTTCCCTCCCGCCATTCAAGATTTCTCTCTCGTGGAAGCCAGATAACCAAAGGTACCAAGAAAGGTAACGCCAGTGTAGTCCAGTCTCCAGCAAGGCATCTTCTCCCCCTTTGTGTGTGTGTGAGAATGTGTATGCATGTGTGTGTGTGTGTGTGTGTGTGTGTGTGCATGCGAGATGCTAACTGAGTGTCATTTGTATGTCAGATGCCTTTCACAAACACACATTCCATTATTTTACTTCTGTGTGTCTGTGTTTGTGTTCTTGTGGAGACCAGAGGGCAATGTTTGGTATTATCTTCAATTGCTCTCCACATTATTATTACTACTATTAGTATCACTATATTATTATTATTATTATTATTATTATTATTATTA
>CABHPP010144014.1:0-21775 GCA_902168425.1 Peromyscus attwateri
CGCAGCTGGGATTTAAAGAGACAGACGCGTGTCTCGGGGCTCTTAAGGGTTCCTGAGCCCGGGAGGGGAGTCCCGCCGCTCGCTCGCTCGCCCAAGGGTCCGTCCCCCCACCCACCACCACCACCACCACTACCACGCCAGAGCCCAAATCAACCCACCCCAGCCCGCTCCGGGCGAGCAAAGTTTCCTGCGGAGACGACCCCTGAGAATTGCGCGAGGACCCGCCTCGGCCACCTCTCCTGACTGCAGAAACAGGCTGCGAGGAGAGTAAGGGATTTTTTTTTTTTTTTTCCTTCTTCCCTCCCTTGGAGACTAAGGGGGAAATGATTTGTATGCTCAACAAGTCGTGCACCTATTTTCGGCTGCTCTCGCTTCCGTCCTTGTGCACCGACTTTTTCACTGAAAGCACACAGGCCAATGAGGGTGGGGAGTCGGGGGAGGTGGGGGGAGGCTCTTCGTTTCCTGTCAGACTCCAAGCAGAGATGCGTGGTTTAGAGGGGGAAGGTGGTGGTGGTGGAAAGATATTGCTGTCAAATATCTTGGATTTTTCCCCCCTTCTTCTTCTACCTAACATAGCATCTCCTTTTCTCTCCCCTCCCAGGCCTCTTGGAGAACGTGCTGAAAGGTACATTCCAGACACTACCCCAACATTATCCAAAGACTCACCTTTCTCTAAGCGCCTTTTCCTTATACCTAGGAACACAAGAATTGGGGGCCCGAGGGGGAGGGGGTAACAGAAAGTAGACACCAGCCTGACCCGTTTCCTTCTACCCTAACTCAAAGTCAGTTGAGCTCTCAGTGAGCAGCTCTACCGATGTTGCACATACCATATGTCGGAAACAGAATGTGATGAGCAACGAGCAACATACGTGCTTTGCTTCTACCACGCACATGTAGAACCAGACAAATTACAACCCACTAGGTTTCTTTCCTGTGCTAAGCATCAGTTCTCACCGCTTTATACACGACCCAGGACCTTTGTGGAACCAGTGCAATCCAAACTTTCCCCCTGGGGGACCGGCAGAAAGAGAACTCTCTTGCGATACTCAGGGTAGTAGAACCTTCTTCATAAATATCGAGAGTACTCTATAACTGGGTTGATAGAAGGTGTCCTTGGGAGGGGCGAACCTATATCTAGATTATCAACACCTGGCAAGCAGGAGTTACACATTATCCCTCTTTCAGTCTTAGACTTTATAAATTTTATGTCCATTCACACCCAGAACTCACACCCCACCATGCAGCCTTCATGGTTCCTACTCCCTTCAAGAAATCGAGCAAGTTCTTATTATGATAGGGGACAGTGGCTAACAAAGTAGCATACTGATAAAACACAGAAAATACTGTAACAAAATACCTGAGACCCCGTAACAGGTCAACCACATCATCTTACTACTCACAGTTCTGGGCTAGGGAGTCCACCATCTAGATGCCAGCAGGTTTAGAATCAGATGAAGGACTGGTTTCTATCTCTTGGGTGATGTTTTGAATGTTTCTTCCTCACGAGGGAAAGTGCTTATGTGCTGGAACATCTCTTGTCTAAGAACTTGATTCTGTTCGCCATAGAAGAAGCTTCATGATGTTATCAGCACCTCAAGGCTCCACCTGCCGATGCCCTCGTACTGGTTCAGGTTTCAACGTGAAGCCTGGAGGGACACGAGCATTCAAGGCCACCACAAACTGTTCTCAAACCCTAGCATGGCACATTATCTGCAAATTTAAGCAAAGATTCAGGAGTTCTCAGGACCAATGTACCGTGTTCTGTGAATCTAGGTAACCCATAAGCATTTATGTTTCCAACCCAATCCAACCTGATGTTCATTTTGCTGATCGGAGAACTGCACTTTGGGAAACAACCGGGGCGGGGGGGGGGGGGGGGGGGGGGGGGGGGGGGCTTTTTGGCTCTTAGTTCTTTTGCCTCTTCACACCTCACACCTGCCCAACAACTCCAGCAGGTGAACATTACTACCTGTGCTATGGTTTGTCATACAGGACACATTCACACCCTCCTTCACAGCTGCAGCCCTCTGCCAGGAATACTCCCCTCCGCCAAGCTTGGTTCTCTCTCTCCACCACTGTATCCAGTTAACTTTTCTTCATCTCCTAAAAGGATGCTTCCTCAGAATCTTCACCAAATACCTGCAGGTCCCACACCCAAATTTGGGTGCCACTCCCCTGTGACATCTCTGTGTCCACCTGTCACATGTTAGGCATTGTAATAAGATGCTTATTTATCTCCCTAGACGGTGTGCATACTGATAGGAGCCTATATTCCCTCCATATCCAAGTGCCCAACCCCTAACTCAGGGGGTGGGACACAGCCGCTAGAATGAGAAAGTAGAGGAAGAGAGACAAATCTTTGGTGGTTGATGTGGAACACATTGCTAACCAAAGTCAAAACTAGTAATAATGTTAGGAAGGGCAGAGAGTTGACGAGGACATCAGTGCCTCTGAATTGCTAGTACGTATCTGGTAGGGGTAAAATGCTCGGCACATGTTATCTGTGCGTTCCTCCAAACTTCTTTGCAAGACAATTATATCTGAGAAAGCTAAGGCCTGAAAGTTAAGTAGCTTGTTCGGTGTCACTGGGCTGCTCAGGAGGTGGGGGTGGGGCAATAACCTTTATAATAATAAGCAGGTGGTTTTTCCATAGGCGTGACGTGAGATGTGACGTCTGTTCATATTCATGAGTGTCTCATGACTTTAATTCATGCCACTTAAGCTCTGCCACCCTACCCAGAAAGGGTCTGCTGTGGTGGGTAGCTTGCATCCTGGGGTGGAAGGCTCTGTGACTTCATGGCAGTTCCCTGACTCAACAGCCCTGTGCTGTAGGCTCTTCCCAGGCTCATGGAAGGGGTGGCTGGGGCTGCTGCTTGTAATTTCTGTGCAGTCCTGCTCTACCTGTCTGGTCCGGTCAATCAGACCAGACACGTAAATCTCTGCTCTAGAGATGGGGCCAGTGGACTTTGCTCATCTGTTTCTACTGTGCTACATTTGACTTAACAGAGAGTGCTATTACCCAGGGCAATAATCTGCAAATCAATTAAAAGGATAAGAAATGAAATGATTTGAACTCCCTTTACACATTTGCCCAATTAAGAAAAATACATACATTGTCAACGAAAGTGAATTTGGTTGGAAATAAATGACATTTATAGCCATGGATGATGGAGTTTAATTCAGAATTTAGATAACTTACTCCAAAATTACAAAGTCATAGATATTAAGCGTCATTTCATTTAAATATGGAGCCTGTTTGACAACTATGGAATAAATCAATGTAGAAGCTTTCTTTCCTTGAGTGTGGTACCCTTTACAGAGGAGACTAGAATAACATAATGTGCTTACAGCTGCATGAGATATTTAGGGTAGCAGTTCTTAACCTTATGGCATATTAGAATCACTTGGGGAGCTCTCAGACTCAGAATGCACAGGTTCCATCTCAAACCAATTATATTGGAACCTCTGGGATTCGAAATCTAGGCATCAAGGTTTTTCAAGCTTGCCAGATGGTTCTAATGGGAGCTCCAGATGGAGGGCCACTTCTTCAATGCTAATCTCTCGTGGCATCCACACCTAGCTGCTCATTAGTATCACCTGGGAAATGGTAAAGATTCTCAGGCCCACGCTCAGAGGCAGAGGTTCTGAGTTGTTCATCTTGGATATAGTTAGTGTTCAATGAGGCTGATGTTGAGTCAGGGTTGAAAAATCACTGTCTCAAGCCAATGCTTCTCAAAGCAGAGTCCCAGAACAGCAGCATAGTATGACTGGGAGATGTGTTAAAGGTGGTCCTCCTCACTCCCACTCCAGATCTGCAGGGGATGGGGGGGTGGGGTTCATCAATCCACAATTCCACAAGCCCTCTTGATCACTCCAAGGCACAGTAAATTTGGGAACCAATGATTTACAACATAGCATTAGTGATAGTATCCTCCACCAGTTAGAGAGCCAACATTATCCATCAGCAAACACCCACCATCCTCCACTAGAGACTCTGTTATTCCTGACAAGTTTCCGAATATTGCTGACACTGCAGGCCCTAAAAGCCCGGTTTGAGAAACTCTGTTCCATAATGTCTCGGGCTCTAGAATTAATACTAAGGAATCTAAAAATAGTTTTCTTTTGTAAAGGAATCTATCCCAACATAGAGGAGCTGCTCTGTCGAGGAAATAGCTTTGGGACTTGCAAGACGGCCTCAGCAGATAAGGGCACTTGCCTGCAACCTTTACCAACCTGGGTTAAATGTTGAGGCCCACGTACTGACTTCTGTAAGTTGTCCCATGAGCTCCACAAATGCACACATACAGTAAATAAATCATTGGAAATGTGTAGAGAGTGGGAGACTTCGGCGCACTCAGCCCTAAATGGGGGTGTCTTTATCACATCCCTCTGCTAAAGTTTCCTGGAGCTATGTAGAAGAGGAAGGGAGCCAGAGATGGTGGATGAGTCCACGGACACAGCAGGATTGATGCACATATGAACTCACAGAGACTTGGGACAGCACATATACTAAATAAGCCCAAACCAGATGAAATCCTAGCACCGAAGAAGGGAAGTGGACACAAAGTCCCACCCCTAACCGAGATGCTAATTCCAACTGATACCTTCCCGGGACAGGGAAATTCTGTTTTCTTCAATGGAGTGACTTTGAGTATATCAAACACACTCTAGGGCAGGCCGCCTGCTCAGGGATAGTTGGCCAACACAAAACAAATGGAATGAGTTGTTTTGAGTTTTTTGTTGTTGCTGCTGTTTGTTTTTTAAGAGAGAGAAGGAAATGAAGTTGGGTAGATTTGGGGGAAGATCTAGGAGGAAAGAATATGATCAAAATATACTGTATGAAAATTTTTAAATGAATAATTGATAAAAACAGATTTTTTTTAAAACATTTTAATCTTAGTTTGTGTGTATCAGTGTTTTGCCTGCGTGGTTATATGTCCACCACCCTCATGGAAGTCAGAAAAAGGCATCAGATTTCCTGGAACTGGAATTACGGATGGTTGTGAGACCCAATGTGGGTGCTGAGGACTGAACCTGGTCCTTTGCAAGAGCAGCAAGTGACCTTCACCACTGAGCCATCTCTTCAGCCCTGAGAGGAGCGTTTAAGAAGAAAACTCTTGTACCTAATTCCCCACAATGTGAGGATGTAGACGGATTCCGTATGTGTGCACATGATATACCTCTGACTTAGGAAGCAGGAGTAAGTATTGGCCTGCGCAACTGAAAGTCCTGGGTACCTGAGACCTGAGTCAGTTGCGAAGAGCTTCTTAGCGGCACTAGATTGCAAGAAAACCTCAGGAAAAGACATGAACCCTCTTCCCCTCAAACCAAACCACTTGAAGGCTTGAGAAGAGAGCTAATCAAGTTTGTGTTTTCTGGCTGCACACACGAGCCCCACCTGCCTTCCGGTGCTTTCCTGAGTGCAGCTGCTCTAAGGGAAAGGAAAAAAAAAAAAAAAAAAACCGCTTCTTCTCGAAAGGCAATTGCTTTTCTTCTTGATGACTTAGAGTGAGAGAAGCTATGTAAACTCCATCTGTCCCGAACTAACAAATGTTAAGAGGACCCTTGGTTCCCCACAGGCCGGGCTTCATTCCAGGGGAAGGAGCGTGCAAGAAGATCACTGTGTCGCTAATCTTTGCCTCTAGTCAGAGAGCCAAAGAGAACCCTGAGTGAGCCACATTGCTCAAAAGAAGACACCCCAGACCGTGAAATCTCCTTTCATCCTTCAACTGCCTGAATTGATTTCAGGCCTCTAACCTGGATCCTTGAAGGAGGACCTGTCAGGATTCAGCTCTTCCTGTAAAGGGCATGAGACCCAGCCTCTACTTGCCATTGCTTTGAGAAGTCCTCAGATAGACTGCTAAACTGCATTTTCTTCCTGGAACTTCTTTGGGAATCAATGGAATTTCTGTTTTAAGAGATGGGAGCACCAAGGAAGAGAGATTCTAAAAAAGCTCTGAGTTGCCAGACAAAACATCAGGTGCAGAGTTGCTGACAAGAAAAGAGCCTTTCTAAGAGGGATCTACCAGTGTGTGTTTGCCCGGGGCTTTTGCAAATGGCCCTGATGTTAATTACTGTATCAGCTGCTGAACTGCTTACTCTGGGCTGTCTGAAGGTTTGAATGAAATCTCCTTCTACTGAGGCTGGAGGAAATAACAGTCATCGCCAAACTGCAAAATATCACCTAGATTTCTTTTTTTAAGTCAGATTCATTTTAAAAAAGCATTGCAGCTCCCAGAAGTGTAATTAAGTTGCTTAGCTGAACAGGGTGCTGTCTGTGGCCTTTAAAAAAATATCAATTGCCAGGGAAAACTGAAAAGGGAACAAAAAGTAGATTTAAAAAAAAAAAACGATGAAAAGAAAGGGCAGGTAAGAATAATAAGAAAGGAGGTTCCTGTTCATGACATGGGGTCTCCATTTGCAAGGTGCCAATTACAAATGAGCATCTGGGACTGTTTCATTATAGAGTTCATATCTTCCCATTAGAAGTTTTGTCTTCCCATTAGATGATGCTCAAGGACAGGTTTCTACCTGAATTGCTAAGCAGTGATGGGGTTTCAAAATACATCGTATTGTTCTTAGAGACTCTATTGTTCTTAAGAGACTACAATAGATGGAGTCCTATACAGGGATAAGAAACACACACAGGAGTGTACATGTGCATGCATCCATGTGTACATACACTTGAGAATGCAAATGTGAAGGTGTCAGGGAGAGGCACCCAGAGGTAAGTGCAGATGTGTTCCAATAGGAATGTGACTTCTCTGCAGCTCTGAGTGTGCTTCAAAATAAAAAGTTTCATTGGAGACTAAATTAGAATTTTGTGGTAGGTAGTTCACTTCTGTAATCCCAGCACTCAGGAGGTTGAAGCAGGAGGCTAGCTGGGAGTTTGAGGACAGTATGAACTGCCTAGTGAGTTCCAGGCCAGCCTGGCCTACAGCATGGAATGCAGAGTGAAACCCTATCTTAAAAAACACAATAATGATTAATAATAATAATAATAATAATAATGAAAATGAAAAAAAGTTACCCACAGGTACAATATAAGAAAAGTTTAAGATGAGGTTCCTAGCAGATTGGCACCTGTTCCTATCTTGGACCATGACCGATGCCATTTGACGAGAAGCCGCACATGAGTTGTTGCATGCCAGGTACTACAGACTGCTACCTCAGACCACACTGACCTTGCAAATATCCTGCAAACTGATTTCCAGGCAGCTCCCACGCTCCTTGTTGATAACCTTGGCATCCGAGATGAAGATGCATGCGCAAGACAAGTCAGCTGTGGTTCTTGAACATCTGTGCTCATCAGTGCTCAGAATTGCACTTCCCCCTCCCAAAGCTCTGATGACATCATCATTGCTGGTCTACCGAACAGCAGCATTGGGAGTCGTCTAGAAGGACAGATTTAAGAACTGTAAGCAGTTAAATGAACTCATCATGTGAGCCTATCTCAGAGTACCACTGATTATTGCCTTTCTATATTTTGAAATATGACAGTGGATTATAAATCTCTACAATATGGAGACCAATGATGCACAGCCTTTGAAACCATAGGGTCATTTGGATTTGTATGTACTTTACCATCATTAAATGAGCTTTACCTATTTTTTCATGAATTTTTTGCATAACAATGTCCTCTAGATTAAATTTATATGAATGTTGACCACATTTATTCATGCTATGTCCCAAAAAATAGCCCTGTGGTAGGTAATCTCACCTGAGATGTCAGACCCAAGTCATGAAATACAAGAAAGATGGCACCTGCTTTACACTTATGATTAGAATTCCCCCAGACACAAATGTTTCCACAAGTAACCAGTAAAACAGAATTTAAATAATCTGAATATAGTCCTCAACCGTGTTTTTCTTTTTTTTTTTTTTGTGGGGGGGGGGGGGGGGGGGCAGTTCAAGACAGTGTTTCTCTGTATAACAGCTCTGGCTGTCCTGGAACTTACTCTGTAGACCAGGCTGGCCTCAAACTCCGCAGAGATCCACCTGCCTCTGCCTCCTGGAGTGCTGGGATTAAAGGCATGAGCCACCACCGCCCAGCTAACCTTGTTTTTCTTAACAATCTTCTAGTAATAAAAGAAAATATTTTTATTTCTGCTCATTGGTCAACCTTTATTCGCATTAGGATTCTTGTCTTTTAGGGAAAACAAACAAAAACAAAACAATTACCATAAAGATAAAAATAGAACAGAGAGTGCTTTGTTTTTAATATGCCCAAGTATAAAGAGAAAAGATCGTCAAGTTGAAAAAGTTTATGGCTCCCTGGCACACACTGACAGTTCAAAGCACAATTCAAATGGTATTCACTGGGAAGCCAAGAGAGGAAAGCATCAGGTAGGGGAACATCTGTTTGAATGACTCAATAATAATAAGGAGAGGATTTACACATCAAGTTGTCCTGATCCATGAACACAGGACTCATTTTCATTAGGCATTCAGTGAGTAGACTGTAGGGAGTGAGAAGCTATTGGTAGTCCACAGTGATCGAGCTCCATAGAACATTTATTTGAATATGTGAAGAGTTCAGAAACATGAGAGTTTGACCCCTCAAACCAGTAGGTCTTTGTACAGTTTATCTCCCCTAAAGATGACTTATATGTATTCAAAATTCCAAACCCTAAGCTTCAAGTCTTATAGAACAAAGAGAAGAGGGAATATCCTGCACATATATTTGTATGGGGCACAAGTAGGCATCAGTGGAGTTTTATTCACTTTTTATTTCACCAAGCATGAGTGCAGATATGTACTTTTCTTACCAAAGGAGTGGTTAGGGTCCATTTAAGGAGGGTTGCATTTTTTTTCTGTCTCTAGTGTACTGAGTTTCTAATGTTTTTGGTAAGTGACCTTAGGAACTAAAAAACAAGCACAGACCAGTTTATTGGCTTGCTTACTAACCAAACACCGCCCCCCCCCAACCATAGCTGTTGAAAATTCAAACATAGAAAAGTCAACATAGTATGTGGATATAGCAAATAGCAGGAGCCATGTAAATGAAAAATAACTAGTTATAACTGTTGTGAAAACATCTTTTATCCTATAGCCTCATCTAACCCAAAGCTATTTGTCACCGCATGCAGCCACAAACTCCTCAAGCTACCCATTACATTTTATGAGGTATAAATTTTATTCTATACTGTGCCAGATATTGCTGAAACCCTTTCAAGCCTCAGCTTTCCTTATTCATTAAAATGTACTTGTAAGGGTCCAGTTTACATGTTTGATGTGGAAAGAACAAGCATTTTTCTGATCTACATTATGTCTCATTAAAATTCACCATTTAAACTCTTCATTATGGGCACCTAAATTCTAATAAAAGTATATGCTTGTGAGTGTGTATATGTGTAGTTGCTAATTTTCTACACTAAAAAAATTGCCCAGACACTTTCTGTTTATTAGAGGGAGTGCATTATTTCACTTAATTAGGACCCCAACTCTCTTTACAACAATTTGCGATACTTCATTTTGAAGCCACTGACATTTTAGTTACTGTATAATTCTTGTGCATAAACATTGACTCAAGCCACAATCTGTACTCTGAGGTACTGAAGGAATGAATAGGGAACAAACCATGTGATATGAGACTCAGAGTCATATCTCAGCTCCTGTAATAACTGTCATAGGAGAGCAGATGTGAGATGCTAATGCCTGTCTCCTTGACGTTTTGCAGACGAGGAAGTTTTCCTGCTAATTTATAAACTTGTTGAAGTCATAAGCAGTTACATGCCCAGCTTTTCTTAGGAGTCTTATTAAAAAGAGTATCCTTATTACTGCTAAACAATGATGCTTATTCTGTACTTACACCAGTTATCATTAATCAACCTGAAATTCAAAGCTGAGTTAAGCCCCTTCTCCACCATTACCTGTTTACAGGATCCAGTTAGAATGTCAGCTTCTAGGGATGGTGAAAACCAACGATTATAGCATTTAAAGGAAAATTGTACTGATACCCATGAAAATCTATCCAAGAGCCATTTGTTTCCAATTTTCCAAGTAGAATGTCAGTGGAGAATGCCCAGAGAATATTTCATTAATTTAAAAATATAATAAGACAGTGGAAAAAATCTCACATGAAAGGGAGTAGAAATTAGAGAATGTGTTCTTTCCAATGTCTTCCCTTAATGCTAAGATCTTAGGACAGAAGAGATTTTTTTCATGAGGAAAGGGTTAATGTTATTGCATGCACACATTTCTTTTACAGAATGGTGAACCTTGGGGAAAGCACCTATTTTGAAACGTATCTATCTACAAAATATACTCAGGCACATATGACTCCTGCAAGTGTTTAAGTCCATGATTCAATTGGTGCATTCATTTGAAAACTGAGACCCAAAATCTGCAGTCAAAATTTATGAACATTTCATTCCTTCTTTCCCTAAAATTTCCAGCAGGCTGTTACAGTCTGATGTCTGTGGGAGGTTTCCAACTCAGCTGCAAACCCAAGCAGCATTTATAGCGCCTTATTTTGGGGGACCATCTATCTTTTGAAACCCTTTGAAACTATGCCATAGGGACCCTTTGCAAGAATAGATTCTACCTAAATCAATCGATCATATCTGTATCAATGCATCAGTTTTACATCAAGAAGTTTAGAAATGACTGTAATTATGATGAACAATAGTTTTGTGGTATTTTCAGTCTCCAAACACCATACTCAATAGCTGGGAAGATGCCTCAGCAGTAAAGCTCTTGTCATGAGGGTGTGAGGGGCACACTTTTGATCCCCTGAATCTATATGAAAAGCAAGATTAGCATGGAGGTCCACCTATAGTTCCAGACCTCAGAAGGCAGAGACAGGGAATCCCTGAAGAAAGCTTCCTAGCCAGAGTGTTTGGAAATGGTGTCAATATATAAGGTGGAGAGAGACAGAGGAAGAAATCTGATGTCAACCTTGAGCCTCCACATGTACATACATGTGCACACATACCATCACATACACCATACCTGTGTCCACACACATGCAAGCACACATACACATATGAAAAATAGTACTATAATCAAAGCAATGGCACATGTTCCCTTAACCTGATTCAAAAGGCCTATTTGTGTTTATAATAAACACCTTTACCATTTTGAGCACAATAATTTTCCTAAAATATTTTGTAATTTGTCTAAAATAGTTGCTGTTGCCAAACTATAAATGCAAAGGTCACTTAGAGGTTCGTTTGTGATATACTATTTAGAAGGCATTGCTTAAGAATAAATAATCAACCGGGCGGTGGTGGCGCACGCCTTTAATCCCAGCACGTGGGAGGCAGAGGCAGGCGGATCTTTGTGAGTTCGAGGCCAGCCTGGTCTACAAAGCAAGATCCAGGAAAGGCACCAAAACTACACAGAGAAACCCTGTCTTGAAAATTAAAAAAAAAAGAATAAATAATCAATAAATATACTTATTGTGAACTTACTATGCACAATGCACTGTTAAAAACCTGAAAAAGAATTTCAGGGAATCTGCCTACACTGAAAATACCTTGTTTACCTAGGACAACAACGTGAGAGAATGAAACAAATAATACTGTTTAAGAATATGTGCTTCTGCTGGGCAGTGGTAGTGCACGCCTTTAGTCCTAGCACTCGGGAAGCAGAGATGGTCAGATCTCTCTGAATTCGAGGTCAGGCTGGTCTACAAAGCAAGTTCCAGGACAGCCAGGGCTACACAGAAAAACCCTGTCTTGAACACTCCCCCCCCCCCCCAAAAAAAAGACTATGTGCTTCAAACAAGTCAGCTGTGCTAAGAGCAGCCAAGCTTGCATTTATTTCTGGACATCACTTCAGAGGCAGTGGAATTAAAATCAACCGAGTTAGAGGTGTTCAACTAGATCTTACAGAGCTCTAGAGCTCCAAGTTCAGTCTATAGGACCAACGGCTATACATCACCTGTAAGCTGATTAGAAATGCAAAATCTTGGGCCCCAACCAAAACCTATGAGTATGAATCTCCATTATTTCCAAGTCCCAAGATCATCCATGTACCTACCATACTTGGTACAGTATTGTTATGGTGGAAGTAATACGGGAGTGAGTGTTAGAAGAATGGGGTGAAATTAGAGTTCTAAACAGAGTCTAGGAGAGTAAAGGATCTTAAAAGTGCAATTCAATTTATTTTTGTGTTTGCAGTACTCAAGTATATTTTGTACGGGAACGAGGAGGTGGCTGGGCACAAAAGCACTAATTAGAGAAACACAACCTAAAGACATCACGTGTATATTTTGGGAGTTGTTTGGGCAAGTTCCTTTCTTCTAAAAGGAAAAGGAACTAGAGCAACATTCTTTGTGAGGAATAAGCATTGCCAGAGTAAACCGTGCACATCCCACTTATTTTGGAATGGTAAAAGGATGGAGAAAAGTCTCTTAATTATCTCCCTTCTTTGCTACATAAAGATGGACAGGTAAGGCAACCTCCTGTCCTTCTTAGGCTCTTGATATGTCAATGTAGCTAAAATGCTTTCCCAGGGGAAGACTAAAGAACGCCTACCCCTTTGCCTGAGATCCTAATGAACTGAGGCATAATACCACCACCAAGTTCACTCTGGGGGATCCAGGGAATTTATTGGACTTCCCTACAGACCCTAGGTGAGGGGTCACCCACAGGGATGTGGGTACTCCTCCCCCAACTAGCTGCATATGCAAAGCCTTACCCAGCCAGGATAAGGGCTTCCCATAGCCACAAAGATAGACCACCTCTCCAGTCCTCTTTGGCTTCTATATACTCCAGCACCCAGCCCCCAAGCCACATGCAGAGTTACCAGGCATTGGAAACAACTGGATAATCAGTTGCACCCTACTCAGCCCCTCTAAGTATGGGTGTAAATCATCAACAAGCCCACCTGGGATGATCTTTTGCAAGGGGGGCGGGGTATAGCTGAATTCCCCAAGATGGTAATTGCTTGGCTTGGAGGACAGTCACTCAAGTCAAGTACACTAAAATTATGTCATTGTTTTCACATTGTTTTTTGTTTTGTTGTGCTTTTTGAATAAGGACCAAATTCTCAAGATTTGGTTATGCATCAGAAGAGGTCTTCCCTTGACCCAAGACTAGAAGTGAGGGCTTTTAGGAAGGGTACCTATGTGGCGTATCGTTTATAAAACTCTTCTCAACTACATCAGAATAACAGATATAAGCTGAGATCACCTGAAGCAAATAAGTATCATTCTATAAATTATAGTGTGCATGTACATAAAGTGGTATCAAATGCACTAAAAACTCAGACTGTAAATACAACCAACTTTTAGAAAAATTTTCCCAATAAAATCTTGATCCCTTAATTTCCTTATTAGTATGCAGCTAATTGTCTTCTTTAGAATTCTCTCCACTCACCCAAACCTCCAGAGTTAACATAACCCAACCAATGCCTCCAATTGGAATGGACACTGATTCTTGTATGTTCCTCAATGCTGTGTGACTGACACTGTTTAATCTGGGTTCTGCACAATCAAAGCCACACTGTCAATCTACTCCCGAAATAAGAAATATGTAATCCAGATCCAGGGACACTGTGGTTGGGCAAGGAAGGAGAGGCCCACTCGTCCAGTGGACAGGCAAGGACAAGATTGCCCCTTCTTTGAGCTCCCTAAGGCTGTCACTCCTATCTAGCAGATCTTTGGTGTCTGGATTCATTAACTATCAACCAGGTTTTGTTCCTATCCCAAGAATGTTGAGCTGCTCTTCATTTTATGTGCTCCAACACAAAGTTCTGAGCTTTCTGTATAGGTAACTCTGTGTCCCTCAAAGATAGATTTACTCTGCTGTAGAGAAACATCTGTATCTTTAAAAGAAAACCATGGTTGATGATACCTTTGTGGTATCAGGGCAAATTTTAGCACCTCTCTTGGAGAAGTAAGCTTTAAGTAAGTTATAGCCTTCTATGTACAAATTAATAAAATATAAACTGTTCCATGCTGTGAATTTAGCATCTGGGTCCTAGAAACCTGAAAGGGCAGATAGAATGACTGGGATCAAGTAAGCCATGAGCTCCAGTGGTGATATACCAGCAGTAGCCCAGAAATTCAGTGCATTTACTACATACATCTGAGATTAATAGGAGGTCTCTGTAGGGGAGCATTCCCCTATAAACACAGGAGAGGAATATTTTCTACACACATTGTCAACACACAAAGCAGGGGAAGGCTTTGCAATCCCCGGGTGTGGGTCTTAGGCATTGGGGTCCTTGACATGGCTGTGGTCATGTCAACAATAAATGTTCACTCAGGACTTCATCTGCTCCTCACAGTCTTCAGCTTGCAGAGTATGTATTATTGTGATTTATCAAAAAACTAAAAACAAAAAGATGGAAATTTGAATTGGGTTCAGAACTAATGGAAGTATAAAATAATAACTTCAACCATGTCTCAGGGCAAACTCAATTGAACCTAAAATGTTGTGAGTTTCTCAACACTAAAAGTAAAATAAAATAAAAATCAAGGGGGAAAAAATGATCTGTGCCCTTGTACCTAAGTTATAAGAACAATACTCATGCCATGAGGTCAGAGTTAAACTAAAAGAGTTGATTTAAAGCAAAGGAGAAAGTTTATTTCAGATAATTATGTATTTGCAATGAACGGGACATTGAATTGGAAATATCTAATGTAAGCTTAGAATTTTTAAATCTTTTTTGAGAATTTTATATGTGTACTGTATTTACATCATTTCCATACTTCCTACCCACCCCATCCAACTCCTCCTGTGCCCCCTACTCCTTCTCAAATTTAAGACCTCTTCTTTTATTATCATTATTAAATATATATGTATGTGTGTGTTATATAAATACAACCTGCTGAGTTCATTTAGTATTGTTCATATGCATATTTCATATGTATATGTGTTTAAGGGTGACCACTTGGGACTGGCTAACCAACCAGGGAGCTCATTGCTGGAGAAGATTGAATCTCCATTTCTCAGTAGCCATTCATTGCCTGTGCTTCTTAATCTAGTGATGGAGCCCCTCAAGGTCCCTGACCCCTACCATCCATGTTGTCATGATTACTACCAGATAGATCATTTCTTTAAGGGAGCATGATTAGTTTCACTATAGACAAGGAAACCTTTCACTTCTTAGAGATTGGTAGAAGTCTTGCGGATGAGCTCATCCAGGGGAAAGAGTGGGATTAATAAAGATGAGTCATCAGAAAGGACATGGAAAGTGTGATACAGTGTGCGACATGCAGATGGAAATAAATGTTCATTCAAAACAGAGCTCTGAAAGAGATAACACGGAAACCCAGGAGAGAAAACCAACTGAGTGGTGACATCAACTATTAAATGTCACGGAAAAATCAGAGGGCCCAGGACTCCCAAAATCAACCTATGCAATTCGCACAAAAGAGAAAAGCAAAGCTATCTGAATCCAAACATATACTAGACGTTCTTATTTACATTTAATGATATTAAGAGGAGTTTAGCAGTGACCTTGAAAAGGAAGAGAATTCTGGCAGGAGAGGATTCAGCCGCACAAAGTGGTATCTGGTAGGAATAACAGGGTCAAGATAGAGTTAGTTTTTGTTTTATTCTTTTATAGTAAAAGAGGAAACTGCTTGTTTGAAGGCAAACAATAATAAGCCCATTGAGAGAGAGATGGAAGGGGCCCTGGATGAAGCTAAATGGTTGGAATGGTAAATGTTAAAAAGTTGAAGTTCAGGCATTAGTTAGCAATTTTGTGTTTTCTATAAAAGAGTTGGCTTAGTTTAATAATGCGTGGAATAAGAGTATTTTTTCTGCCTCAGCTCTCTTTGTCACTCTGCCATGTGCTTTCATGGCTCTTCATTCTTAAAAAAAAAAATCTTTTCTATTCCATCATGTCCTTGTGAACAGTTAATTAATTTTAATTTTACCATGACATACAAATTTTGAATAATCAGCCTAATTGTTGATCCAATTCCAAATGTGTAAATTAGGCTGCCTTTTCTTTTCTTTTTTTTTTTTTTTGTTTTAACCACCAGAGAATTTCAAATCTGAAAAACAAATTCATGTGGGCCCCATAATTTATTTCAGTAAAAATTCTGTTCTGTCTCATAAAAGTGATACTTCTATAACCCCAAATACACTTATCTCATGAAACTTTCTCTAAAACTTACACAAATGTATCTGTGAAGTGGAGTAACTGCCCAAAAGCAATGTCTTAGCTGTTCCAAATATTACCTATTACAATCAATATTCTAAATTGGCACTTTATCGCCTCTGTTCTGAGTGCAATGTATCACCTAAACAGGTGCCCGCAGCCCCTCTCCTTGTACCTAAAGTCCCTCTCTATTCCTAGAAGCCCAGCAGCACAATTGTCTAAGACAGAGATCCAACCTCAGCTATACCAGCTGCTCCCTTGACATTTCTTGGCGAACGTCCCGAGCCTAAATGTCCCTTGGGCAAGATAAAATTTCAGTGTGATGGGATATCAATTTCTCTCACAATTAAATCCTGTCCTAGGCATGCAGATATATAGCAGCCACCTCAACGCTGCCCAACAGCTAGCCACTTTGGGGGAGATGGTGCTTGGTAATTTCCTCACAAACAAGAAGCAGGGATTGTCAGATGAATCACCCATGGATATTTCCCTACCATTCTCCAAAACGAGGTGAGGGACCGAAAAGGGAAGAAGCAACGGTACTTCGTGTTTTTGCTACATCAAGTATAAATAAGAGCAAAATTCGGTCAATAATTACAAAAATAACCAACCTCCTGTCTAGGCAATAAAGATCATTCTAAATTAAATGGAGAGAGACTGCTTAGGCAATCCATTCCAAATAAATGTAAAAACATTTGGAGGTGTTTACACTTCCATAAACTATCTACAGTTTGGATGTGTGTATATGTTCATGTAAGTGTGCAAGTGTTTCCAGGTGTGCAGGAACACATGCGTGCATGTGTGTGGAGGCCAGACTTCAACCTCGGGTGTCACTCTTTGGATGCTGTCCACCTTATTTTTTTGAGACAGGGTCTCTTGTCGCCCTGGAGCTTGCTTACCCACTCAGCCAGGCTGGGAGGCCAGCAAGATCCACTTTTCTCTGACTTCCCCATCACTGCCGGCACCGACACACCCAGTTTTCTCTTGTGCTTTCTTGGGGTGGAGCCTAAGTCCTTGTGCTTACAAGGTAAGCGGCGTGCTAACTGTGCTATCTCCCAACCCCCATAAAGTTTATTTATAATGCACATCACAGTAATCTTGTGACAAAAGGATAAGCAGATGGCAATTGTGACATATTGTTATTTAGACAACCGCAAAACTAAAAACTCGGTAGGAATATCAAGTCTTCCTCTTGTCATTACCAAAGTTTCCACCCGATGTTATGCAAAATTCTCCAAAAACTCCTTTGCTATAGTCTCCCGATTGTGTCTCTCCTGAAGCATTAATGTCAAATAATTATAAGGTTCTTTTATACTCTAGAAACACAAATTATAGGCAAAGACTTCAAAACACTCTGAAGAATTACTTCTCAGGTGTAAGGCGCCTACAGTTCACCTGGGGAATCTTGTCAAAATGTCGACTCTAATTCAGTCAGTCAGAGGCGGGGCCTGGAGGCCCTGAGAGCCTGTGTAGCTGAATTTCTAAAATGGTCTTATTAAATAAAAAAAAACATGGAGCCAAATATAGGGGTGAAAGCCTTAGATCAGGGAAATAGGGAAAGCCGCCAGCCAACCTTACCTCACCAACTCTGCAGCTTCCAAATGCGAGTTACTTCCTGTCTACCCACGCCTTTATTGCCTTGCTGTTCTGCCCTCTCATTGGCTCTCTTAGCCCAGCTACCTCACTTCCTCTTCCTACACAGCTCTGTCACTTTCTGTCTGTCTGTACAGACTTCCAGGTCTCTATGGTTGGTACTGGGATTAAAGGCATGTGTCACCATGCTTGGCTCTGTTCCCTAGTGTGACCTTGAGCACACAGAGACCCTGCCTGCTAAGTGATAGGATTGAGGGCATGTGCTACCACTGCCCGACTTCTTTATTTACTTAAAATGGCTTGCTATTTCCTCTGATCTCCAGGCAAACTTTATTAAAGCACAAATAAAATATCACCACATTTCAGCACAAATAAAATATCACTACAAGCCCGTGTTTCTAATAAGCCCCCCCATTTTGAATAGCAAGAACCTGAAAGAAATGTTCAAGGTTGGGTACAGAAGACACCAAAGAACCAGAAATGGGTTCTGTGTGTGTGTGTGTGTGTGTGTATGCATTAGTCAGGTGGTAGAAAGACAGCAGAACTATGTAGGCTAAGCAAGCAGAAGATTTGCAGTGAGCAAGCTGTAGGCCAGTTCAAAAGCTGGTAGGATGGAGACCCAGGAAAGAAGATTGCCACTTTTAAGACCTAAGGCTCAAGAGCAGTATCCTAGTTCAAGCAGTGAAGCAAGAGGAGTTTCCCTTGCTTGCAAGGGGCTCAGCTCCCTGGTTCTGTTTGGGCTTTCAAATGCTAGCCAGGGAGCTGCAAACATTAGCAAGGAAAATCAGCTTTACTAGGTCTACTAATTCAAATGTTAATCTCATTCAAAAACACTCTTATAATCCTACCAGAATTAGTGTTTGACCAAACATCTGGGTACCGATGGCCCAGTCAAGTTGACATATAAAACTAGCCACCAAAAGTGCTATGTGACTGTGACAGTTTTTTTTTTGAAACTCTAGGCAAGCCTCGATAACCTATTTGAAGTAATTACAAATCTTTCACAATTTATGTAGAGCCTGGCCTATAATAAGGTAAGGATACAAGTAGTATTGCTTGATTATAGCATTTGGTATTAGAGGTAATAAAAATCATTCTTATTTAAAGGAGACAGAAACCCAGTTTTAGATGTTGACAGGCCTCGGGAGATAGATGGTAGACAACATCCATGCAAGAATCTCCTGAGAATTAAGGAGGGATAGTTGGAGGTCAGCTATCCCTAAAAACTGAGTGACAGAGGAAAACAGTATTGGTAACAGGGAAAATGGGAAACTTTGTATAGCACAACAGAAGGAGAGTTCAGAGTCCATTCTGGAATTAGTCCCAGTTGGGAAGCACTCTCCTCACAGAGAGGAAGAGGGTGCAGCTGCTGAGGGCTGGAGCCACTGCTTAAGACAAAGGGGGAGCCCCAGAGAATCTTCACCATACTTTCAGTAGCAGATACTTTAAAGATGGGAGTGTGTGTGTGTGTGTGTGTGTGTGTGTGTGTGTGTGTACAAAAGCCCTACATGGGTGGCAGCTGCTTCCATAGAGAAAGAGGAGGGGCCAAGAAACCTCTTGCTGGCACTTGACCAAAGCAGCCATTTTTAAGAGCTTGTTGGCCAGAGACGCAAAGGTCCCTCCCTGAACCACACACTCTGGGAACCCAAAGCAAGTACAAGACTGTACCCTACACCTGGCCTGTAGCACACTTCTAGAGAGAGACAGATGTTTTTGAGTCAGAATCATTCAGTGTTCAGTGAGGTAGAAAGCTGGTCTACGCTGTAGTCTAGAGGGAACCACACAATATGAGCTCTAAACTGTCTTACTTTCATTTTGAGACTTCCCTCATTTAATAAGTCAGGTTAGTGGGTCAACTTCATTTCTTCTGTATTGTTTGTTTTTCTTTCTCTTGTTTTCATTTTATTGTTTTATTTTATTTTATTTTTTCTTAATCCTTCTTAGGCTTTCCCAAGGAACACAGACTGCCCTGGAGTGATGGGGGTCTCCCTGCCTCAGCCCGCCAAGTGCTGAGATGGCTGAAGTTATCTGACTATATTTCTTTACTTTTTTTTCTTTTTACTCCACCTTTAGCAAGAGCTGTCTTGTCTCCTCGCTTTGTCTTTATTGTCCACTGCCTTGCTTCCTTTCTCTACTTTTTTCTCTCTCACCCTGAGACTATTCTATAGTCTTACTTTGCTTATTTAATTTACATTCAGAGCCTCATGACAACAAAGATAACAAAGATCTTAGTACATACAGTACTTTCCGTGTTCATTTACTTCCCTGAAAGTACTGGCATCGAAAGGGTGGTTATTTTTCATTGACTATTACTATATTTTTCTTCGCTAGGCTAATTCATCAGCTATGATTGTTTCTGTTGATATAATGGCTGCTTTCAGGGTGCTACTGATGGCAGAGCCCAGAGCTCCAGCACATGGGCAAAGAGTCAAACTACAGAGCTACATTTTCAGCTGCTATAGCCTAGTCCTACTTGAACACTGAAAGTACTTCCCCTGAAAGAGAATAAGCACATTAATAAAACAATCCAACCACTGACCTAATTCCAGCAAAGTACCCTTGAAAACAAGAAACATGAAAAATCTAGGCAATATGTCTCCTCCAAAAATTACTAATTCCACAATAACAGCTTCCAATAGAGTGAATGAAATGAAATCCCAGACAAAGAATTCAAAAGCTTGGTTATAAGAATGTGGAAGGAAATCAAAGAGGACATGAATAAACTCCTGAATAAGTTCCAAGAGTACACAAACAAATAGCAAAATGAAATTATGGACTCCATACAGGATATGAAAGGGGAATTCAATAAAGAGAATGACTGAAAAAAAATCAAATTGAAATATTCAAAATGAAAAATCAGTAAATCAAATAAAAAGCAATAGAAAGCTTCAGCAATAGAATGGATCAAATGAAAAACAGATTATCGGGGCTTGAATATAATGAAAGTATATTAGAATATTCAGAAAATGAGAGAGATAATAAGAATGTATAAGCAGAACATGTAAGATCTACAGGAACTCTTAAAAGATGAAATCTGTAAATCACGGTCATAGAAGGAGAATTTCAGGTTAAAGGCAAAGAAGACACATCCAATAAAACCATAGCAGAAATATACCAAATATAAGAATACATTCTAAATGCCAGAAGACAAGACTTAAATATAATCTCAAATTTTATTTAGAACACTGTTAAATACACAGAACAAGGAAAGCTGCAAGAGAGTCAGTGAGTAACATGTAAAGATGACCCCATCAAAATATGAACAGACTTATCAAGAGAAACTTTAAAAATCCAGGAAGCCACAGAGTGATGTATTTCAAACTCCAAAAGACAGTATCAGGCCAGATTCAGATTCCAATATACAACCATGTTATTCTTCATAATTGAAGGAAAAACAAAAATAGTCTGTAACAAACACAAACTAATCGTGGCCATTGATCTGGAAGAATAGAAAATACTTGGAGGAATACTACACAGAGAAGAGAAAAAGAAACAAACTGTTTCAACCAAAGGAACAAATTCACTAGGACAGTAAATGATCAAGTGAGGATTAGGAAAGTTAACAGTTACTAAAAGAATGAAATGAAATGACAGGAATGAGCACATAGCTCTCAAGAATTACTCTAGATGATAACTGTCTCAGTTCTCCAAGCAAAGGATATAGACTAGCAGATTGTATTAAAAAAAATTGAACCCCTCTATTTGTTGCCTACAAGAAACCCACCATACTGGTCAATGCAGCACAGCATTAGGGTAGAGAATGAGAAAAAAAAACAACAAATTTTCCAAGATAATTGAAACTAGAAATCAAGCAACATAGCGATTCTAAGTCCTAACAATAGATTCCAACCCCAAATTTGTCAGAAGTGATAAAATGATGACTACATATTGATTAAAGAATCAATCTATCAACACCATACTAGATTTTAAACATATGTACACTGAACATTAGTTCACCAAATTTTGTAAAGTAAGCAGTACTAGATATTAAGGCATGGATTGGTCTCAACAGACAAAAGTAGATGATTTCAATACCTTATTCACACACACACACACACACACACACACACACACACACACACACACATATATATATATATATATATATATATATATATAT